>JABUQX010021333.1:0-22710 GCA_015478945.1 Trachelipus rathkii
TTTATCTAATTTTTTAGTTTATTTCGACGTAATATTATTATTTCTGTCCACAATATATCATATATATATATCATATATTATTATATAATAATATATATTATATATATATTTAATATATATATATATATATATGTTTACTTAATATATATATATATCCTCCATTTAGAAGTTATACTGAGTATAGTAATGAGTATATTATCGATATATATATAAATATATATACTTACTACTTTTATTTTTGAGTGTGCATTATAATCTATAGATTAACTTAGTAATGTATTATAATGTATTCACTATCATCTAAATACTTAGTGTATAGTAACCTATATTTAATACATATTAGACATATTAAATGAAATTAATATTTTACTCAGAGTGAGTATTAATATTCAAGTAATATTACATGAGGTGTTTCTCACTCGATTTATATTTGGTTAATTTATGATTTATACTCTATTATAATCTATATATTATTTAATTTCTATATAAATTTATAAGTTATGAGGATATATATTAATAATATAACTTTATTAATAATGGTTACCAGAAATTTTTTAATGCATCTACCAGTATTGCTTAAGAGACTTGAGGCACCACGGTCGCTTAAACCAAGTAACACACAAATAAATATTTGGAATCAACGTAAAATTTTTAATTTTTTTGATTTAACCTTTTTTTTTTTTTTGAAGTAAAATTTTTTTTTTAACTAAAGGAATACCTAGGGTAAACCCGCGAAAATGGCAGGAGTCGGGGTCTCTCGGCCTCCCGGTGAACGCGGGGGGACTAATCCCCCCCTCCGGGGATGGTCTCCAGAACCCCCGCTCTTTGGTTTTTGGGGTGTCGCGGGGGTTCCCTCCGCCCCTCCCTCCTGGTGAACGTCCCCCCTCTGTCCCAGTCGGTTCGAGCCCCTAAATTTTGTGAAATAATTTATGTTTTTTTTTTTGGAAAATTTTGATTTGTTTTTAGGGGGCTCGAGCGAGGGGGGACAGAGGGGGACGCTTTCCATACCCCGGAGCGGATGGTCGGAGGAACCCCCGCACACCCCAAAGACCAAAGAGCGGGGGTTCCGGGAGGCCCCACGGAGGGGGGAATTAGTCCCCCCCCGTCGTCCACCGGGAGGCCGAGCAGACCTTTTCCTGTATCACTCCATCTTTGAGTTCGTTTACCGAAAATAAATTCACATAAGCAAATTTCTGGAAAAACACATAGGAGATTTTACTTATTTAGTATACAGATGATATAATGAAACCTTCCAAATAAAAAACAAAAAAAAAGGTTAAATCCCATTTCTTAGAATTTATCGTGGAGCTCGATTCCAAAAATATAATAATTTTGTTTTTTACCACTATTAAACTTGAAAAGTATTCCTAGTTACTATAACTGTAGAGCATTAAAAAAAACTGACCAAATGTACTATATTATATATATATATATAATATAATTAATATTATATATATATATTATATATTAAATTTATATATATATATATTAATATATATTTATATATTATATATATATATATTATTCATAATTATTAATTATAATATATAATATATATATATAATATATATATAATAATATATATATTATATATATATATTATAATAATATCATATATAATATATTACATCACTGAAACTGTGATAAACACAATAATAAACCCTATTAAATCTTACTAATAGAAACAAAGCTCATAAAAAATTCAAAAAAAGGGAAAGTTTTCAAAACTTTTTTAATTATGTTTTCTTACGACCTAAATAAAAAATTAATATTAAAACCTTTCCACTACTAAATTATTTTGAGGGATGTGGTTTACTTAAGGTCCTATTAATATATCATATTACATATAATATATATTATATATATATATATATATTAACTATTAATATATATTATCATATTATATTAAATCTATATATATATATGTATAATAATTTTATATATAGTATACTTAACGTATGGTAGGTAAGTTATATGTGAGGTTTTATGGTAAATAATCAAGATACTATAAGATATTGAGATAAAGTGATTAAATATAATATAAATAGTAAGTATTACGTGATGGCTCCACGTCTGTTTATAGCCTCCTAACTCAGTGTGTTAAAATAACTATTATGCTCAGTAAACGGAAAGTATGCGTATGCTGGGAAAATAAATGCTCTGGTCAAAGTTTGCCCTGGAAAATCTAAACCAAAAAAAAAAAAAAAAAAAAAAAAACAAAAAAAAAAAAAATACGAAAAACATACAATAGCTACACAGCTCGGGTAAGAGCTATAGTGGATTATTTTTGTGGTGAATCATATGGGAGTAAAGAAAATCTCTATACTCTATGGATAGGAAAATTGTATTTCTAAGAGAATATATAGATACGAAAAACAATTATTAAATATATTTATTATCAATAGTTTATAAAAAATATATAGATGATTTTAAATAAATAAGAAGAAGAGATATTAATATTATGATTGATTATTTTGATGTCTTTACTCAAAAGATGAAAAAATACTAATAAAATAAGTCTTCTAAAATAAAATTTTTGTTATTATTTTTCTATGTATTGTTTCAATCTAGCACACTACATATCTTGCATGCCCAAGGTATAGTGCTCTCGCACCGTATTATGGTGGTATATTTGAAGTGAGTACTATACACAGTGTCTCTTTCACGTGATTTATCGTTGGTACGAATTAAATTTCCACACCATTCCTGTGGAGGAGATACTCCGGAAATCCCTCGGAAAGCCCGCTCTTTGGTAACTTCTTGAGTGTGTCTCGGAGGGTATCTGCTCTGCTCCCATTCCCTCCTAACGGTGGAGGCTATAGGAAAACGTCGCCCCCTATGTTCCCCCGGTGTCGGCTCGAGCCCCTAGTGTGCCGTATAAAGCAAAAATTTAAATAGAAAGTCCTATTTATGTTAACGACAGACAACCAATAAAAAGGGCTTTATATAAGCCATTTATCTTCATGTTGACTGGAACTGAAAACAATAATTTTTTTTTTTTTATTTCTCTTTTTTAACATTTTATTACTGTGAAATATTTTACAGGATTCAAAAATGTATTTGCATTTCTGCCAGATACAGTTTTGTTTCCGATTGGATTTGTGTTTTTTTTTTTTTTTTTTTTTTTTTTTTTTTTTTTTTTCTCTTGTTTTCTTTACACATTTCCAGGGCAAATTGAACTCCACGCATTGTGTGCCAGCAATTGTATCTTCACGGTGTTGCTGGTTGGTAAGCACATTAACCCTAGTCAGTTTTTCAAGTACTATGCACGGCTATAACAGACGCCTGGCCTTAATAGTATATTAAATAGTATTATTCCTATCAACACCCCGTTAACTTATTAGCTCATGTTCGATCAATCCTAATACAGCAGTTATGACAACTTATTATAACTCATTATTATACTATATTATATATCACTATTTTGTGGGAAAATGTAGTATATTGCTGTATACTAGGCCTACTAAAGTCTAAAAGCCGTGATAACTATACGTAAGAGCTATACTACTATTGCTACAATTGATTAACATCATGTTTTTGACATTCGTAGAATACCTCATATACTGACATCGAACTTTTATAAGAAGATCCGACCGGTGCTATATGTAACTATGAGCTGTTATTTTGGATTACCTAGACTGACTGAGTGGATAGGAGGTAGTTTCGTCTCAAGAAACTAAATAATGCACCAAAGGTCAAGATAATAGGTTTTAAGGAGTCTGGTTTACATTTGATGTAAGAAATGAAATATATATATTTATATATATATATATATATATATTAAATAATTAATATATATTCATTTATATATATATATATATATAATATATATATTATTATATATATAATATTTATTATTAATAATTATATATATTAATAATTAGTTATGTATGATAATATTATATAGATTATATTGATATTATATATCTATAATATATAATATGTCATTTATTGATAAGGCAATGAAATGCTAAATATACGTTGTTTGGTGATTTAGGTTACTGCCGTATAAATATAATAAGTTATTCAATAAATATGATAGCTTCATTTCATATTTAATAGTTAGTATATACGTTTAATTATATATATTTAGTTTATATTAATATTAAGTATATTATTAACATGGATAATATTTTATAGGAATTAATAGAATTGATGGAGGTGATCTCTCTCAATATTATTTACTATATAATATTATAAATAAATATTTATATTATATATAATATTATTATATATTATAAATAATATTATTAATATAATATTATATAATTATATATATATATATATATATATATATATATATATCTATATTTTATAATGTTTTATATATCTTTTTATATAGATAAAATTATTTAAGAATAATCTCCTAGATTAGGCTTTTAAATATAGATAAATGTGGTTGGGGATGGTAAGAATATTACATTTTTATTGTGAGTGCGTTATTATTTGCTACGTCAAGAGTATATCAATAGTATCACTAAGTTTACCAAAGTAACAACTCCTAAAATTTAAATAAGGAAAATTAAGGAATAATTATTTAAAAATACCTGTAGTTAATAAACTATATAAATCAAGATTTTTAACCGTAATTCCTATGTGTATATATATTTGCAATATGCCTTCGAACTTAAAGAATATTAAATAATAGGGGAGCCGGAGCAGCCTCGATTTATTCTTAGCGGCTACACTTGGAGCTCAGGCTACCTCCTCAGTTATAGGTATAATAAATTAATTGACATCTCCAGTCCCTAAAATGTTGGGCTTTTCATTAATTCTGCGGTTGCGCCCTCTGAGCCCTCGTTTCCCTGATTTTTGTTTAATGCTTTAGATTACATTCCATATACATTTAGATAATTTTTATCAATAATATTTTTTCGGATAGTTAATATTTTTATTGGCATGAATATCGCAATATTTATTTAATTAAAATTACAACTAAAGCTTTTTAACCTCCTCACTTAGTGCCCTCGCGGTTAGCCATTCAAAATTTTATTGTTAAGAGACGCTCTGCTTCGAGTTTGTCTCCAACGCCAAGATTCTCATCATAGCTATATATTGAAGTCATAACAATCGTGGCTCCTGTGAGCCTCTCAGTCGCACGCAAATAAATATTTCTAACGGACTTACTGTTTTACGACTGATTTTATATATACTAGGCTCTATACGGCTTCCGCGGCTTATATAATATATTATTATATACCGGCCTATAACCGGCTTCCGTAGCTATTACCGGATCCCGGCTACAGCAGGTACCTATACTGCCTTCATCTCTAAATTTAAATTAAGATCTTGCCTTATGCTTTAACTCACTCAATCATTCTTTATATTTTAAATAGTTTTATTTCCGTAATCTATCCTTAAGTATATAAAGATTTCCAAACAATATCATATATATCAATTTCATTTCTTAAGTTAATAATAACCTTAGGAACAACTTTATTTTTCACCTTTCCTCCACCTTTCTAGTTAACACCTAGTAACCACGCTTAAAACCAGTAATGCACTAAGAAGTACGGGTAGTAATATTTTTCTTGAAAGTTATGACCGACAATAATTATCTTAGTTGGTTATCTTTTCTTTATGACTCCTATCACACTACTCTCCCTCAGAGATTGGAGCCTCCAATCTCTCAAAGGAAAACTTATATTTCGGTGATCTTGAGATTCAATCTTTTCTCATCATTCTCTTTGCATATTAAAAGTTCATATCAAACTTATATCAATTAGCTAATTAACTAATTAACTAATATCAATTAACTACTACATTTTCGTCTTTACGTGAATAAACTACCAGATATTCTCTTCATTTTTCTTCGGTAATCCATTCTTCTCGTCATTTGTTATTTCAGTGTCTAACAAAAACAACAGAACACCAAATTAAGTAGCCAACTTCATCCAATTTGCAGAATCCTCGTACCAAAAATTGCAACCAATGGATTAGGGATTCTTCTTAATTAATTCGTTTTCTGCAATCAAACAATATTAAACTCCCAAATCCATGATTGTCCTTACTTCTACACCATTAGGTTTTATCAAAAACCGCAACAAATGTGTTATGTGAATACTTTTAACATCGGAACTATTTTGTCTATCAATAGAGTGGTATATTTCCGCTGTTGTTTCGTCTGCAACCTTGGGCCACCTATTCCATATTATCGCTTGCCGCCGAGGTAAAGGACCAGGCACACATTCACGACTTATCACAAACTCTTTTGCCTCCGGATTCAATATCGAATGACCACAATCGACTGGGATAATTCCTTGCATGCGTTCTACAGTTGACCTTGTCGTTAGCTCTGGTGCATACCGTAACCAAATTGGTAGTTCATAGGGAATCCTCAAAATGGATGAGATTTTGCTCTTTAATTTGTTGGCTATTGCTTTGCTATAGGTCGGAGTAATAACTGACGAGATACCGAAAGAAATTGAGAATTGCAAGAATTTATATTCATGGGGAAGATATGTTATACTTGATCTAAGTATTTAACTTGGGGTCTTTTTTGGGATGAGCTTTTTAATGAATAAAAGAATGAGATTTTTAAAGATGCCTCTATTCTTTTTATAATTATATTTAACCAGTTTTTTAATTTAATATGAAACTTGGTAGCTTTTCCATTCTTCTTCTGTTAAGGGATTCTGTCTTCTTATTATATTTTTCCCTTGTAGTATTTATGTCTTAGATCAGAAAAAGTCTCGCTGTTATTCTTAGGGCTCATCATTCTTACCACTTCCTCTTTCTAAATTTAATCTATAAACTATTGTCTCTTATTTAGCCTTCACATAAATTCCTTATAATCTGAGTATTTCACTCGATAGTTGTTATTTCTTACAACAATAGCTATCATAATTTTATTACAAACAAGATTAACTGATATTGTTTCTTGAAGCATTCGGCCAGCAGAGACTTCTACAACTAATCTAAATCAGATCTCTCACTTACTATATATCCTTTGATCTAATACATTTACTTATAATCTATCGAATTCTCCTCTACTGTTATCTTCACTTATTTGACTTTCATAATAAATAAGTACTCAAACAATTACAAACATATTTGGATACTTATCTTAATCATTATATTGGGTATCATTTCAAAACAACACACTATAAACTTTACCACGAAGATACCAAAATATCTACCTTTTCGTTATTACACACCTGGTATATGAATTATGGGTCTAATCATCATATTATTGCGCAATAACTCATAACCACTCCAATATTATGCTATATCTGCATTCTACTTCATCTCACTTTTAGTATCATGATCTTTAAACGCCTCCTCTTCATCAGTTACTTAACTTTATACAAATCCTGACAACATCACACTTTCAAACTAACACACATATACCAACAATAACACAACACTAATAAAACTACCTAAGACGCGAGATCACCGCACACAAATATAAGAAACGCCACCAGAATGCACAGATTCAATCCTCCAAAAAACTAGAAAATCATCCTAGCAAAATTTAATCGGCACCACCGTGCACTACAATGATTACAAACACGATTCACATCAACTAAACAACTACAATTCGTATCACATTGAACGAGGTCTCGGAAAATTCAATTCCATTTGACTCGGCTATCAGAGCTAATCTCTACGCAGAAGAAATCTTGGAGCTTTTCAGTCATGATGACTGTGGACGAAACCGGGGGGCGCTAGGGTACTTGGAGTGGGTATGGATGGCCGTGAAGAAGCGAGTGGTCGGGTGAAGTAGTAAATGATATTATATATTATATATTATATCTTCTATATAGTATTATATATATATATATAATATATAATATAATTATTATAGTATATCTATATTACAAGTATATAGTATATATATATATTATACTATATATAATTATATAATATATATATATATATATTTTTATATATTATATATATAATTCTAATTATATATATAAATATATAATATATTATACTAGTATATATATATTAAGAAGAATATATTAGTATTGATAATATATATATATATATATATATTATTATAATATTAATATATATTGATTAACCGAACGTGCAATGCATGGGCCGGTTGTGCACAAATTTATAGATTCTTTATATATATAATATATATATATATATAATATATAGTATATAATATATATATATATTATATATATATATATATATTATATATATATAATATATGTATAATAATATTATATATATATATAATATAGTATATTTATGATATATATATATATATATATAATATATATATTATTATATACTTTTAATAATATATATATAAATACATATATATATATATTAAATATATATATATATATAGTATATAATATAATATATATATATATATAGTATATTATAATAATATAATATATATTATATAGATATACTATATATATAAATAATATATATATATAAATGATTATATATATATAGTATACTATTATTATATATATTATAATCTAATATATATATATATATATATAATATATATATATATATATAATATCTATATATATATATATATATTATATATAAATATATATGATATAATATATATATATATATATATATATATATAATATATATATATATATATAACTATATATTATATATATATATATACTATAGTATAATATCTATAATATATATATATATATATAAGTATATTATTTTGAGAATAAATATGCCAAAAAATCTAAGCGGAATGGGAAAAGAAAGAAAAAAGAAAAGATAAAGATAAAATAAGTAAATTGTCAGTAAACAGAATAAGGTATTTAAACATCTGTACAACAGACCAGAAGAAAGTCGTCTACTAGTTTGAAATTTTTCATTCGTAGATTGGAAGGTGATAAAGATGAAGAGGAAACAGATAAGAGTCTCGCGCAGAAGAATGAATCAAGTTGGTGAACTGCTCTTTGAAACTGCATATATTACTGAAGAATCATAATATTTAGGGTGACAAATATAATTTTAAATAAACTATTAACATCGGAAATAAACGACATATCCATTGAAAGACCTTGCCAACCTATGGAACCTTTTCCAAAAAATCAACAAGGCCGATCTTTCAACTCTTGCTATTATAAGAAAAATAATAAAACTGGAATAAATATTTCAAGAAATTGGTTATGTTTTTCAATGAATTTAAATGTGGCTTATTGCGAACCGTTTTGGTTATTCAACAGAACTTTTAAAAATGAATCCTGGATTAACGGGTTTAATGATTGGCGCCAATCTTTCGCAAAGCATTTTTAGACATGAATCATCAACTGCTCACGTTGAAGCGTGCCAAACGATGGTTTCATGGAAGAAAAATGCAAATATAGATAAGGATTTGGAGGAAGCTACTCGAAGAGGAATAAGTTATTGGGTAAAAATTCTAGAGAGAATTATTAATATTACTTTAACTTTGGCAACAAGTAATTTAGCCTTTAGGGAACATATTGAATCTTTAAATTCTGAGAATTCGGGAAATTTCTTAGATATTGTTAAGCTATTATAGCAAAATATGACAACATTTTAAATGTTTTAATTAATTCTAAAAAGCATAAAACAAATTATTTAAGCCCCCAAATACAAAATGAAATAATTAACGTATTTGGCAACGAAGTAAGAAAGAATATCTTTAAAGATATAAGAAAATCTCCTTTTTTTCTGTTATAATCGACAACACTCAAGATATTAGCAAAGTTGACCAGTTAGCTATTCTTATTCGCTATGTTCAAATAAGAAAATACAGAATACAGGAATTCAATTCTTGAATTTTCACTGAATTCTTTTAATATCGAGCATCTAAATCCTGAAACTTTACAAATGTTGTGTTACCTTTTTCAAGATAGAAAGAAACGTTGATATTATCTAAACTGGCGGGGCAGGCTACGATGGATACAGGAAATATGAAGGCGCTATAGTGTCTTGCAAGAAAAAAATTCTTAATGTTGCACCAGTGCATTTATAATATATTTTCGCTGTTGCGCCTATATTTAAATTAGTTCTTAACGGATGGCAGTGTCTTAATTAAACAGAAGTAAGATTTTTTCGATTTTGTAGGAAATGGTATACTCATTTTTGCTAATAGTTAAAAGGTGGGCTTGTAACAGAAATAACTTACTTGAATAAACATGTACGTGAAAAAACTGATGCTGGTATAATTTTAAAAAAGAATGGAACGGTTTGAAACTATAGTTATATTATTATGCAAACTGACTATTGACATCAACTTAATCTCTGTTTCTGAATATTGAATACTAAAAATTTTGATTTGCAAAGAGCGTCAGTTATAATTTACATGCAAGTCGTATGATAAGTAGTTTGAGCGTTTTAGAAATAAGTTTTTTAGGTTGCAATTAGGTTCTGAAAATTTAACAAAGAGTGGAATATATAGTCTGATTTTGAAAATCACGGATACGAAAAATTAATAAAACTTGATGAACTTTGCGATGAAAATAGATTGCGCAATTCAGAAGACAATTTCAGAATTAATGTTTTCAATGCCACTTTAGACATAATTATTGCGCAATTAAAAGAAAGATTTTTTAATTTTTCACGACATAAATAATATATTTTGTGTAATTTTCCCATAACAATTTTAACATATCTGAAAATCAACTTAATTGAGGTGTGTCATAGCCCTTACTCGAAATAGACCGACGTACTTACCCGATATTTAAACCGCAGCTATGTCTTTAAAAACTTTTAGAAAGTCAGTTAGAAAATATTATAGTGTTTTGAATTAGCTGAATGTGTAATCCGTTACAGAATATTTTGTAACTTAGTACAAGCATTTATGAAGTTTGCACTGTCCGTTTTTTTATTTCTAACATTTTCCAGTATCTAACAGCTAGCGCAGAAGAACTTTCTCAAACTAAAATTGAATAAAAAATACCTAAGATCTTATATTTATACTATATATTATATAATATATATTATATAAATATATATATATATATATATAATTATATAATATTAATTACTATATATATATATTATATTTAATATATATATATTAATATATTATTTTAAGTATATATATATTATATATTATATAATGACAATATATATATATGATACGATATTATATATAATATATATTATATATTAGTATATATAATTATATATATATTATATATATAAATTGATAAGTATGTATAAATAATATATATAATTATATATATATATTATATATATATATATTATATATAGTATATATAGTATATATATATTATTAAATTTAAAACCGCAATTTTAGCCTATTTTTTGGGTACGCAGGTAAGTCCATATTGTTGGCTCAAAATTCTTACTTCTTTATATTGTTAATGAATATGAAAAATAGCATAAGGGCACAATAATTATAAAGAAAAATAATGATTGTAAAAACTAAACTTTGGACCGTTTCCGAGGAAAAAGAAGAGAATTTTGGTGAAAGATTGACTCCTTTTTAGCTTAAAGTTTCAGCAAATTTCTTGAATTCAAGTTCGTAAGTTTTCTTGAAAAACTTGTAGTCTTTCACGGATTGATTATCGTGGTTTGAAATAATTCATCAGAATCAAAAGAATTTAAAATTTTTTTCGAGCAATTTTCTGCATTCCGGACAAAAAAAGCATGGTATTATGCGGTTGTAGTACAATACATAACACGTAAAATAAAGTTTACTTTTCTTTGCACGATATTCAATAAAATGCAGGTCAAGGAGGAAAAGATTTCAAAGCGAAAAGGATTTCGAAAAGATTGCCTTCCTTCCCCCAGATAACGATAAGTTTAGCTGGTTTGGAAATAAAATATTATACAACATATATAAAAAATTTTCTTTTTGGAATCAAAATGTTAATAATAATTATAATAAACTAATAAATTTTCTAGTGAAAGTAAAATTCTGTTATAAGCATTTAACTAAATGTTTGATATCAAATGAATATAATTTTATAAATGTTTTACCTTTTTTTTTCAATAATTTATTTAAAAATATGTTCTAATATGCTTTTTAATATAAAGTGTAATTTTTTTAAGAGCAGTAACTATTAAAAAAAATTTACAAGATGCAACAACTTGTTGCGTATATGTAGCATAAGGTGCCATAACTCGTTGCATATATGAATTTAAAGCTATATTGGATTGGTTCCGTCTTCAAGTGTTTTCCAACTCATCCAAAAATGGCTTGAAATTGAAGGAAAATCGGGAACTGGCTACTCTCCTTAATCAAAACTTGCTTTACACAAAATTATCGTTGACAATGAGACTTTCAAAATATTTGTAACCGAACGTTTTTATTTATAAAAACTGTTTATCAATGGGCATTCATTTTTTCTAGAAATGTCACATGAAAAATATTGCAAAATAGTTTTATATGTTTGAAAAAATTTGAATTTAGAGGTTTACTATATAACTTTTTTCAGTCTCATTTTTCGAGCTTATTTTTGCTTCTTTCTTTATTTTTAAATACAAAATAATCGTTTCTTTTCCTTACTTTTTGCATTTTTTTTAAACTCACTTTAAACTTTTCATGTACGCTTCATTAAAATCTGAAGCTCCGTACTACATCGAAAGGTACTATATAGGCAAATTTTTATAATAAAATGTAAAATTTTGCGCTTGTAAACCTTTTTTTTTTTTTTTTTTTTTTTTTTTTGGGTGGGGAGCTCGAGCCGGCGGGAGTGCAATTTTCCTTAATTACAACATACTTCTAAAAATTTTAGGAATTTCGTTGGGAGTAGGATACGGAGTTAGGTTCATAAAGACCTATATTGGAAACCCCAGTCACACACCATCAACCACACACACCACATCACACAGCCTCACAGCACCATCACCACACAGCACATTTCACACCACACACCACACACACACATCAACCCACACCAGTTTTCACCACATACACATACACACCCACACACATTCACACACACAGCACACTACAAGGAACACACATGATATTATATATTATAATCTTATATATTATTATATATATTAATATATTAATATAATATATATATATTATATATATATATATATATATTAATATAATATAAATACAGTGGTCAACCCAGATATCAGTAACAGAGAGGTTTTTTTGCTGTTTAGGTTGATGTACATGGGAATGATAGAAAGAACGGAGAAATTTTCATAATAATTAAACATGTATAAATTTATACATAAAAGGTCCTCGACTTTAACATCAATAAAAGTAATTTTAAATCATGAAATCTAATCTAAATTTAAGCTACGCTAATCAATAAATTACATTACAAAATATATAACATATTAATGTCTGCACGATATGAACCATTGCTGTCTGTCATCTGTTAGTGCGACCTCAAACTCTGTGGATAGCGCAAACAACATTTGAACACAAGGCAATGCATGATAGCACAGAGCCTGTCTTCCTGAAATTACGTCAAGGAAATTATTAACAGGGCATACCTTTGTTAACGAAACAGTTTTCCACCCTGACACGCTCCGGAATCCTGCAAGACGGAATTCCTGGAACACACTTTCGTTTGTCTTCCATTGATGCATCCATGTGAGAACCCTGATAAGGTCGCAACTTCATGTCCGCTTAAAACTCAATACCGATAGTAATAGTTCCATCGTTGATTTTGCTTTACGGTTGATCCCAATAGTGAAGTTTGCTTTCACACTCTTAGCAGTCTATATACTGTTGTAGTAGTCTCCGCACTGGCGTAGTTGTCTCTGCGCTAGTGACCGTTCCACGGGACAGACTGATACACTCTTGTAAACGAACTGTGATGATGACAGCTAATAATGTACTTTCTGCAAATGCGCAACTTTATTTTTCACCTTTCCGCCACCATTCTAATTAAAACCTAACATCAGTAACAACCCTTAAAACCAATAATGCACTAAGAAGTGCGGATAGTAATATTTTTCTTGAAAGTCATGACCGACAATAATTATCTTAGTTGGTTATCTTTTCTTTATGACTCCTATCACACTACTCTGACTCAGAGACTGGAGCTTCCAATCTCTCAAAGGAAAACTTATATTTTGGTGATCTTGAGATTCAATCTTTTTTCATCATTTTCTTTGAATATTAAAAATTCATATCTAACTTATATTAATTAACTAATTAACTAATTAACTAATATCTATTAACTACTACATTTTCGTCTTCCCGTAAATAAACTACCAGATATTATCTTCATTTTTCTTCGGTAATCCATTCTCTTCTCGTCATTGTGTTATCTTCAGTTGTCCTAACAAAAACAAAGAAAACTCTACAATTAAGTGACCAACCTCACATTTGCAGACCTCGCACGAAATTGCCCCAATGGATGAGGGTCTCTTCTTAATTAATTTGTTTTCCTGCAGATCAAACAATATTAAATTCCCAAATCCATGATTGTTCTTACTTCTACACCATTAGGTTTTATCAAAAACCGCAACAAATGTGTTATGTGAATACTTTTAACATCGGAACTATTTTGTCTATCAATAGAGTGGTATATTTCCGCTGTTGTTTCGTCTGCAACCTTGGGCAACCTATTCCGTATTATCGCTTGCCGCCGAGGTAAAGGACCAGGCACACATTCACGACTTATCACAAACTCTTTTGCCTCCGGATTCAATATCGAATAACCACAATCGACTGGGATACTTCCTTGCATGCGTTCTACAGTTGACCTTGTCGTTAGCTCTGGTGCATACCCGGTAACAAATTGGTGGTCATAGGGATGCTCAAAATGGATGAGATCTGCTACTTATTTTGTATAGTCTATTGCTTTGCTATATGCTCCGGAGAGTTAACAATGACGAGAACGAAGAGAAATATGAGAATGTCAGAATTTTATTCCTGGGGTGATGATAAGTTGAGGTAATTGATTGTGAAGTATTTAATATGGTCTTTTGTTTTGATTACGGACTGTTAAATGTAAAAAAGAATGAAGAATGTAGATTGGAAATCTCAAGATTAGGGAGAGTAATTATTTCCTTAAGTAAACGAGCTTCCTTCTCTGAAGGGATTATCCCTTTATTTATTTCCTGTAGGATAGATTTCAGAAGCAGGAAAAATCTGTTACTAGTCATCCACAACTCAATCTACTTAAAAGACTTGCCGTATGCCTTCAATCAAAACTCCTAAAATCCTCTGAGTAGCACTCGATTTACATCTCATCTTGTACAACCACATATGACAACATAAATTCATTATATCCCATTTCCTTCTTAACTGTCACTCCAATTCTCTACCAGAGCAATCTGGAACTTTTCAAGCCATGGATAAGTGTGGAGGACGTTGCGGCGGCAGGGTTATTTGGGAGTGTTATGCAAGCCTGAGACGGAGTGTCAGGGGTGAAAAGTATGTAAGATGTATATGATATATATGAATATATATATATATATATATATATATATATATATTATATATACAATCTATATATTATATTATGTATTATATATAATTATATATATATAAGTAGTATGATTATATTATACTATATATAATATCTATCTATATTATTTAAATATATAAATATAATAGTATAGATATATATAGATTATATATATATTAATATATATATAATTATTATAATATATATTGTATAATATATTAACAAGTGGAGTACAACATGGTTGAATGGGCCGGTGTGCTACTGTAAGATTTTATAGATCCTTTATCTTAATATATATGAGTATATATATATATATATATACTATATATATATATTATATTATATATATATATTAATAGGTATATATATATATTAATATTATATACTAATTATTATATATTATATTATAGATATAGTAGGTTATATATATATTATATATATATTATTATAATATATAGTATATAATATACTATATATATTACGTATAATATATTAATATTTATATATTATATAGTATTATATATAGTACATTATATATTATATTATATATATAATAATATTATATATGATATGTAAATATATATATATATATATATATATAATATATATATAATATGTACATAAACTTTCCAGATTGTATATTACATATGACATAGATATTATTTTTGAGATAAATTTGCAACATTTCTAAGCGGATTGGCGAAACGAACGAAAAAGATAGAGATAAAGATAAAATAAGTAATAACTAAACTAGAATAAGGTATTTAAACATCTACACAGAGAAGAAAGTCCGTCTACTAGTTTGCAATTTCATTCGGAAACTGAAAGTGATAAAGAAGATTTTGAAACAGCCCCAGTTTACATAATGGCGAAGCAATTATGGACAAGGCTCTGAACTATTTTTAGTACTGCAAAAATTGGTATAACGTTTGACAATATAATTTTAAAAAACATAATCGGAAAATAACGACATATCATTGAAAATGGGACCTTGCACTATGGAAACTTTTCCAAAAATCAAGCAAGGCCCGATCTTTCAACTCGTGCTATTATAAAGAAAAATAATAAAACGGTACTTTATTTTAAACAATTGTTATTTTTTCAATGAATTAAATGTGGCCTTGTTATGAATCATCATTTTAATCAACAAATTTTAAAAGTGAAAATGCTGGATTAATGGGTTTAATGTTGGGCGCCAAATTATTCGCCAGCATTTTAGACATGAATCATCAATTGCTCAGTGAAGCGTGCCATAACGATGTGTTCATGGAAGAAATAATGGCCAATATAGATAAGGATTTGGAGGAAACTACTCGAAAGAAATAAGTTATTGGGTAAAAATTCTAGAGAGAATAATTAAATATTAACTGTAACTTTGGCAACAAGTAATTTACTTTTAGGGACGTATTGAATCTTAAATTCTAAGAATTCAGGAAATTCCTCAAATATTGTTAGTACTAGCAAAAATATAAAAATTTTAATGAATTTAATTAATTCTAAAAGCTAAAACGAATTAAGTTAATCCCATTACAGATTGGAAATAATTACAGTATTGTTCAATCGGAATAAGAAAGAAATATCTTTAAAGATATAAGAAACTCTCCTTGTTTATAATCGACAGCACTCAAGATATAAGCAAAGTTGACCAGTTAGCTATTTTTATTAAGTTATCCTGAATAATAGAAACAGAATTCAAATTCATTGGTTGTATTTTGAATATCGGGAAATCAAAAATCGAAACTTTAACAAAATTTGTTAAAATTTTTTTCTAAAATAAGTGACTTGGATATTTCTAATTTGCGGTTTTGGTACAGGCTTAACGATGGAGGCAGGAAAATATGAAGCGCGCGTTATAAATAGTGCCTTAAAAAAAAATTTCCTAGGTGGCAGCCAAGTGCTTATTTTATTCGTCTGTTGCGCTTCATATTTAGTGTTAGTCGTAGATGCCCGAGTGTCTAATGTTAACAGAGAAGAAATTTTTTCGATTTTGTAGTGAAAATGTATACAATTTTGCTTCTCAGTTCAAAATGTCATCCGTTCGAACGGAAAACTTACTTTGAATAGAAATAGTGAAAAAAGCCGATCTTAAATTAAAAAAGACAATGAACAGTTTGAAACGATATCCATATTCATTATGCAAACGACTATTGACATCACGTAATCTCTGGTCATCAATTAATTTATCTCACCAATTTTACAAGACATTGATACTGTTGAACAGTTAAGTACAGTTCAGCGATCTTGGGGCAACAAAAAACACTACTTATGATTGCAGAATTAGTTCTGAAATTGATATAAGAGTGGAATATATAATCTAGATTTTAAAATACACGGATAACGAATAAACTTGAAAAAACCTTTGATGGAACTTTGGCGATTGACTATAGATTGCGCAATTTCAGAAACAATTTTCTAGAATTTAATGTTTTGCATGCCCTTCTAGACATAATTTATTGGCGCATTAAAGAAAGATTTTTAAGTTTCACACATAGATAACTTAATGTTGTGTAATTTTCATACGATTAACTTACTCTGAAATCTAACTAAATTGATCTGTGCAGCCCTTTACTGCGAAATATACAGACTTACCGCAGATTTTAAAACCGAGCTATTGTCTTTCAAAACTTTTAAAAGTAAAGTAGAAATATTAGTGTGGTTTTGAATTAGCTGAATTAATCTTTACATGATCTTATGTACTTAGCACAACATTTAGTGAAGTTTGTACTGTTCATTTTTTATTTTTTTAACATTTCCCTATCCAAAATTTCTGAGATAGAAGAACTTTCTCAAACTAATTATATAAAACTACCTAAGAACTCTATGGGGTAGAAAAGTTTGTCAATTTGCGATTTTGAAATGAAAATGAAAACCTGGAAAAAAAATTTAAATGAATAAATTAAACTTTGCGTTTCTGAAAGCTAGAAAAATTAATTTTTTGTAATTTTAGGTTAGTTGTCATTCGATTCTTGTAGATGATCTTTTTTGGTTGTTTGTTAATATCAACTACCTTTATGTTTATTGGTTTAATAAAAAATAGAAAATATTTAAAATTCTTTTAGTCATAGTGTATGAATGAAATTTGTGGTTGCATTGCTTGCTTTGCTTTGCTGATTAGAATAATCTTATCTAAGTTTACAATACATAATATATAATATTTCTGTTCGTCAAGTTCACAATAAAAAATAGACAGCCTTTAGGTGTAGGCATGTGCGAGTCGCACCTCTGCACCCCGGTTGCTAAATGCACTATAGTCTATATTATATATATATATTATTAATATATATATCTTATATATTATATCTAGACATTAGTACTATAGAATTTTTTTTTATATTGTATGCATGATATATGATATTATATATGAATATTAATATTTTGAAATGTTTAAATATTGATGGGGGGGAGATATTATAATATATTAATTTCAGGGAATTAAAATTAAGCATTGAACTCTAAGAATGAAAGGAAAACATTTATTTATATATTTTTTTTAAATAGTTACATTTTCTGATAATTAAAACTAAGCTTCGGTGTTATTTTCGCTGGTCCTCTCAGACTTGTTATTGAAGACTAATAGAAATAAAAATTGTTAAGGAATTATGTAAAACAGTTTAATATGAAACAGTTGAAATTAAGTAATTCTTTTTTTAATATTTTGAAAAATGGTGTGGTGGTACGAATGGGGTTTTTTTTTTTTTTTTTTTTTGTTAGTGTGGAATTTGAACGTATATTCTCCTTTTTTTAAGTTAAAAAATTTGTAATGCATAGTGATTCTAGGAGTTAACGTGTGGGGTCTAGTACATTTAAGATGGGCACGTTCTTTTTATATGTGTTGATTGGGAACTAAAGATCTATTGTTTGAAGTGAGAGCAGAATTTGGAGAGTCGTAAGTAACAAAACACAAACCAATTCATTCTTCTTTCATTATAGTGCCAATATATAAAATATATACAATGGAACTTCTCCTAACAAGTCCTACCCTAACCTTTCTAGCTACCGCTCCTCTCTTGACACGCCCTATCCTACTCTAACGTTATGAAACTACTCCAACCTTCTACATCCATTGGCCATTCATACGTTCTCAAAATATCTGATGTTATCGCTCTCTTCCTAAGAGGCTTCTACGCCAATGTTAAAAGAAAGTGTTCGCAGAAATGCCATCTGTGCAGATTAATATTGTGTGACAGGGGCGTAACTAAAGGCCGCGCAGTACCGGGTGCGGGGGGCCGCGAGGTAAGGCCATATTGTCGAATAGCAAACAACGAAATACTAAATGAATATGAAAATACATAATTTAGGAGCCTCACAAATCATCTATTATATTATAATATTAGATAATATATTATAGTATAATATATATATATATTATAATATTATATATATATATATATATATAAATATATATATATATATATATAAATATATATATCTATCTATATATATATATAAGTAACAGATGCTGATTCACCCGAACTATACCAACCCTAAAATTGTTGGGATCGATCAAGTTAAAAAATATCCCAATATTCACTTTTCAAACATTTGAATTTTGAAGTGAAAATTGATATATATTTGTTTTCTTATAAGCGCGATCACATCAAATTTTCAAAGTTTGTAATAGTCGGGTGAATCATCTTTTTACTGAGATAGATTTCTTTTTGTATATCAAAAGAAATTTTTTAAAAACATTCAAACTTTTTTTTAATTGTTCAAAATAACACTCTTTAGTCTTGCTATTTCATTGAGATAACTAGTAAAAAGTGGGTGCTCTCCACCGCTACATATGCCCTGAAAATTCAATCCACTTCGCCGAACAGAAAAAATTATCGAATTTTTCATTCAAAAATAAAAAAAGTGGTTTGGAAATTGGACAACTGAGTCCAAAATTCAAAAAATCGGAAAATCCTCTTTGGACTATTGTAGGTATGACTATTTTTATGCATATTCAGTTGAAGCATTTTGAACATAATTCTGAAAGTTGATACAAAAAATGTCAAAAACATGGGTTTTTTGAAAAATTGAAATTCTGAAAGAATGACTAAGTCACAGAAACCGGAAAACAACGTTTAGAGCAAAAGAGTTATAGTTTGATGTTTATAGGTCAAAATCGCTGAAAATCAGATTTTAATGTTCATTTAGGGGGGTAAAATTGGGAGTGCCCTTAGAATAGTTGCACCCCCCAGAAAAAATTTTTTTGGGTTTTTAATAACATAATACAGGAAACAGTCGAAAGACTTGAAAAAACATACTTAAGGTATTAGAATAACAACTATTAAATAGAAATAATGCAAAGAGAAGGCTTGATGGATGCGTCATATATCAAAGGAAAAATTTAGGACTTCAGCTCATAATTTAAAATTGTTCCAAATGCAGATACATTCATTGTGCCAGCTAGATCTTTAGATCAAGATTCTAGATCTTTCTAGATCAAAAAAGAATCTTCAAAAATTTTAAGGACGGATTTAGTTTTATGATTTGTGTGTTTATAGGACGATGCAGTAATAACGCTGTTTACAATAAGAATGCATCATAAAAAAACAAGAATTGTGTCAATCTAGTTGTCAACCAGTATGTGATTCCTTACTTAGAAAAAAACAATTCAAAAGTATTTCGCAGTTCTTATCTCAAATGATATTTATGAGAAACACGTCATTTGAAAGAAACGAAGCCTTCTCTCAACAGCTGTTGAAATTTTGAGTTCTTCTCTGTCTTTTCAAAGTACGTATTGAAAGCATCAATTGTTTTCTGTCAAAATATTGCAGAAGTCGCAAATAAGATCTTCAGAAAGCACTACTATTGGGACAAGCAAAATGAAAAACATATGTTGCGATAAAAGATAGAACAAGAAGTGATAGAAACTACGGAGTCAGATTTGATAGAAAATTGAAGTAAAATTACTTCGACGTAAGTACAGATTAAAGTTTTCTGATGATTTTTTTTTATCTTAATGTAGAATGAGACTATTGACTTTCGCTACATTTAAAAGTTATAGAAATTTAAGAGAACAGATAATACTCGTTCATTAGCATAACTATGTATGAGTTATTTTCTTTTCTTGCCGTGCAGCAATAGCAGAGCTACGATGAAAATGCAGAAAAGGGCTATAAATAGGAGAAAAATACGATTATGATTTATAACTTTCAGGTTTATGAACATTAATCACTTTCACTAGCCATTAATTGATCCGAAGTGAAATGTAACAAATATGGTAACCATTAAAGATTTAGAAACTTTTTTTATTTCGTAGATCAGTCTTGCTAGTGAGTAGCTTACCTAGAACTTGTGTAACAGCAGTTCAGTGATATTTGCGTTACTAGTAACATCGCAATAGCTTGAAAGGTCTTCAAAAGCTCAAGTTAATAAAATTATTTTAGAGACTTTTTGTTTGAAGGTAAAGAAAGTTGCTGCTCGTTAAAAATATGTTTTAAGGATGTACTTATGATTGAAGAAGTTGGTTATAAATCATTGGCACTAGACAAAAATCGATTGGTAAACTATAGAAACTTTGCTTCGAATATTTTGATTTGCGGAGATGATTTATTGCAGAATTTTTTGGTCATTTAAGACCGCAAATCTATATTTTTTGTATATATCTATATATATCATTATATATTATTTATTATATTATATTTATATTATATTATATTATTATATATATATATATTATATATAATAATATTATATATATATTATAGGTATTTAACTAGATTTGAATACTTACTTTTTGAGAGGGAGGGGAAATTCGATATTTAAGGTAAAAGTAGTATAATACGTTTTGGAACAAATGTAAAGAAGATGTTTTTTGAGATTTTATTAAATTTTTAAAGAACATTTACCTCCATTTTTACTATACTCTTTCCAAAAATATGCATTACTTGTTTATGCAAATAATCTAATTTATCCAATAAAAGAGTACTGGAATCTGATAAATAGCATATAAACGCATATATATATAGTTATATAATATATTAATAAATAGTATATATTATAGATACTATATATAATATACTATATATATATTATGATATATATATATCGATAGTATATATAATATAGTATATTATATTTATTTGTAAATACCCTTAATGTATTTTCACCATGCTAGATACGATCCTGGACCCTTGCAGAGGAGCGTGCATGTGTTAGGAAACTACGCTACGAGAGACAAAAGAGAAACAAATACGTATCTACTGGTCGCAAGAAAGACATTAACGAGGTCTCGGTCCGCTCACACTCGAACGTAGGGCCAAACAGTGTACGCGCATGTGAACAATAATACCTAAGACGGGTTATTATGTCATTAGTGAATGGCAATATCCTGCAATAAATGTAAATTTGTAATACCTCCTAATGTATTTTCAAATGCTAGGATGCG
>JABUQX010021334.1:0-17500 GCA_015478945.1 Trachelipus rathkii
CTAAATTTAAATGAAAAACAGATTTCCCAACTATTTTTAAAATTTCTCCAGAAACACTTGAAACTTTAATATTTGACCCCTTTATTTTTTTTATAATGATTAACCTTTTCTATAAACATTGGAGAAGACATTAATTTCATAAGCGATCCCGTATCAAAATATGAATTTACTACTTTATTATCTACTTTAATCTAATTTTAACTATTGGATTATCTAAATTTTCCGAAATGGACCTCTTTGTAAGTTTTTTGAATACTGATTTGACATCTGATTATTTGGGTAAAGTTTAGGACAATTAAAACGTTTATGCCCTATTTCTTTACAATAAAAACATTGTACATCATTAAAATAGTTTCCCCTGTTAGCCTGATTATAAGAGTTACCCCTAAAGTTGTTATTATTAGCCTGACTGTCTTGATTTATGTTCCCCATCGTCCTTCTACTTGCAACTAGCTTTTCTGCTTTTATGGCAGTTTGTACACAGTTATTATATGATTCAAACTCTTGGACTCCTATTAATTTCTTTATCTCAAAATTTAATCCATTGACCATTATAGAAATTAAAAATTGGTCTCTATTCTCTGTGTTTTCAAATTCTGTTAATATATTTATAACATTCTCACTGATTTCGTCTATTTTATTAGCGTAATCTTTAACAGTGAGATATCCTTGTTTTACATTTGTAAACTGGCTGTAAACTTCCTGCTTTGATATCACTAAATCAAATCTTTTATTTAGAAAGGAGATTAATTCATTAAAATTTAAACTATCAATATCTGGGTTTGAGTTTAAATAAGTTTGAGCTTGTTCTACACATAAGCACCTTAATATACTTATTTTGCTTTCTTCACTCCAGTTTTCTAATCTTGCTCTTATATTAAACTGGTTCAAAAAGTTTTTAAAACTTGTTTTCCCATTAAATGGTTTTAGTTTACCCAAAATATTTGCAAATTGAGGAACATTACTATTATTTTCTGCCATCTTTAACGTTAACTATTATATTCCTGTCACTAATAACTGGCTTTAATAACTAAATAAATCTTACGAAAGGTTGCTAACAATCACTTTTTCTCCTAAACTTGCTAAAAAAAATCGTTAAATATCTAACAAAGTCCCACACCGCTAGCTACCAATGAAAGTTAGATTGAAATTACGTTCTCAACGCTGTCAACATGAAAGTTTTTTCTAAAATGATACCCTTTTTTTTTAATATTTTCAAATACCCTTTTTCAATAAGTCAAAGTGAATTTTTAATAAAGTAAGAAGATTATCAACTTCAAATCTTTCTATGAATATCCTTTTTACAATTTATCCAGTGATTTCAACCTTTTCAGATCAAATAAATAATAGCCAGAAGTGACAAGATTCATAATAAAAGCTAGCAAAGAAAATAACGTTCTATTATCTACATATATACATAAACTATATTAAATGGTAGTTCG
The DNA here is from genome assembly GCA_015478945.1 of Trachelipus rathkii. Lineage (NCBI taxonomy): Eukaryota > Metazoa > Arthropoda > Malacostraca > Isopoda > Trachelipodidae > Trachelipus > Trachelipus rathkii. The sequence goes on from JABUQX010021334.1 coordinate 1,443, forward strand.
GGTTTTAACAGTTTACTCTTCGGAGAATGCATGGAGGTTCGTACATATAAGGAATAATTTATAACAATACACTCAATTTTATTTACCAGCAACGATAACCAAATTAAGTTTAAGGATAAACCGAAAACTTATATAAAGGCACAAAATGAAGTAACCTTCATTTAATTTGGAGAAACCAAATCTATACCTTATTTTGTATTAGAGAAACTAATACAAATATTTGCTGGAGAAACCAACATATAATGTATCAGAGAAACCGATACTATAAAGCTGTTAGAGAAACTAACATCTATAATTGCATTAGAGAAACTAATGTAATATTTGTCGGAGAAACCAACATATAATGTATCAGAGAAACCGATACTATAAAGCTGTTAGAGAAACTAACATCTATAATCGCATTAGAGAAACTAATGCAATATTTGTCGGAGAAACCAACATATAATGTATCAGAGAAACCGATACTAAAAGCTGTTAGAGAAACTAACATCTATAATTGCATTAGAGAAACTAATGTAATATTTGTCGGAGAAACCAACATATAATGTATCAGAGAAACCGATACTATAAAGCTGTTAGAGAAACTAACATCTATAATTGCATTAGAGAAACTAATGTAATATTTGTCGGAGAAACCAACATATAATGTATCAGAGAAACTGATACCCAAAAAGGTTACCTAATTGTCAATATAACTCACAGTATTAACCCAAGTGTATGCTGGAGAAACCAACATCTATCCAGCAAAGCCAAATAGCACTAGACGTAAAGAGAAACTTTACTCAGTCAATAATATTAGATATATTAACATAGGCCTACACCAGAGAAACCGGTGTCTAATTGATTAAACCAATCGCAAATTTTCAAGAAAGAGAAACTTTCTTGAACAGCATAGGCTTTAGCTTAGAGATATTTGTTTAGAGAAACCAAACAAATTACAATCAGAGAAACCGATTGTAATATTGCAAAGAAATCGCAATACTTCTAGGTAAATATCAAAGGAGAAACCGATGATATAAAAAAAGGAGAAACCTTTTTTAAAGCCCTTTTGAGAGAAACTGAAAGGAATGGAAGCGGAGCTTCCCAAATGCTTAACTCGTCCATAAAAAACTACCTCTTATATGGAGTTTAGAAGAACATAATAATTAACAATTAAACGTGATATAAACTAAACTTGATTCTAAAAATAAGCTTAACCCTAAACTAATAAATAAACTAGAACTTAAAATATACTGACATACTACAAAAATTATGATTAAAGGCTAACTAATATAAAAAAGTATATATATATATATATATATATATATATATATATATATATATATATATATATATATATATATATATATATATATATATATATATATATATATATATATATATATATATATTTCTAGAGATACATTTTGGATAGAAACAGCTTTTGTAAAATAGCTTTGCATTATTCTTCAATGATTAGAACAGGAATTGTACTTCATAAGTTCTTAATTTTCATGTAAAACGATTTTGAATATTCGTATTTAAAACACCCAATTGTACATCTCGTCTTCAGTTCCAACAATGTATTCTTTAAAATTCTTAACCGATACTTTAATGTCTGAAAATACTAAAAATATATAGATTAAATAATACTCTTACATATCTAATATATAATAATATAATAAAATGATAATATAATAGTATATTCTACTTTAGAAATTATTATACACCCATAACAGTCCTTTATTTAATAAATAATAACTAAAAATCAAATTATTAAATAGGCCAAAAATGGCTTTTCCCTTTATAAATAATAATTTAACTTTTTAAGAAAATTAACTGTAAATACTAATAAATAAAGAAATAATAATTTAAAGAATCTATAAAATATAATAAATTAATAAGTCGAAATCGAAGGGGTAACTAACAAAAATTATTAATGATCTAAAAAAAAATGAACGAACTATAATTTTAAATTTATTTGTGAAGAAATATAAAAATTTTACAATATATATATATATATATATATATATATATATATATATATATATATATATATATATATATATATATATATATATATATATATATATATATATATATATCTTACTCATATACTTTCCTTTAATGGATTGTGACTGTGAAGCTCTTTTAGATTTGTTGTAAAGTGTTCTTGACATTTCATTTGACTTTTTTGGAAAGGAAAATGATGTTAATTTTAGAAAACTAACTAGTAAGGAAATAAATAATAAGGCAAAATTCTTATAAAAACAAAAATGTCGAATCTATGCAATCGATATGTATATGGAAGTGGATGTTTATAATAATATATAAACAAATATTTCATTTTTTGAAAAATTATTTCATGTAAATTTAGCCGAAGCCAATGTCATTCTTAAATGTTCGAACAAACTAAAGGTGGATAATGGGTAATAACAATATCCGATAACGACAGATTGGCCGAAAACAATCGATATCTGATAACATTACCTCAAAACGGATTTACCACATCTTCATCTGAAGAATCGATTAGTTCGGTGAATTGTGTTGGTTCTTTGAAAGATTTTGTTGCTGAGATTAAGTCTTCGGATGTGCAGTCCAATAGTTCATTAAAAAAAAAGCTCTCCATTGTTGATTTGGATTAAGATGAATAATATCATTTAACTTAATTTTACACTGACATCATGTTTCACTTTTCCTTAGGCTTTGAAGTAATGACTCTTTCATTGTTTGTATTTTCAGAATCTTTCCATTTTCCCGAACCCCTTGGAAATGAGGTTCTCGGGTTTGTTATTTTCTTAACAATTACGTGATTCTTCTGAAATTTTACTCTTCAACGATGTAATATTTTCTTGAAGTTTCTTATCAATTTCTTGTGTTTTTTACTGCTTGAATCTGGTAAATTTTCTTGATTTTGCTTGATTAAGATTCTCAAAGCATTTTGAGTTTCCAATTGAACATTTCTTTGTGAAGATTTTTGATATTCTCTTCTATATCTCAGAAAATTATTCAATTTTTTTTATAAATTCCAAAGTTTTGAACTTTTAGCATTAATGTAGCGGAACTACTTTACATACACATCTTTAAAAAAAAAATAAATAATTAATAATTAAACAATTTTGAAATTTAAAATTAAGTATGTTACACAAGGGCGACAAGCATATATATATATATATATATATATATATATATATATATATATATATATATATATATATATATATATATATATATATATATATATATATACACATATATATATAGGGTATATATGAGTATATATTATATGTAAATATATTTAAATTTAAAATGTTTCTTTGCGGAAGTCGAAAAAAAAATGGTGCTTGTTATTTTTATACTGAAATTACTTTTGATACACAGAAAATAAGTGCGTTTTCTGTGAATGTTAATTTTATTGTAGATCAATTAAAAAATACATTTTCATTAAAGTTACGAATATTTACTACGTAAACTTTACTCCTTGTTTTGTTTGAATATCAGAATTTTGAAGAATATAGTGTTTTTTTTTATAGCGTTCTTAGCAATTGACTTGCTAGCAGATATATAGTCGTCTACTTAGATATGTTGGAAGAAATGAAGATAATTTGTTTATAAATAAAATTGAGTGTCATTGATTATAAGTAGCAATTTTTTTTCTTTCTTTAAATGTTGGTACCATTTTATTTTTGAACAAATCTTTAGTATATGGGGGGCACTTTATTAAACTATCCAGGGCTAAAGAGAAATGTTCTGTAGTCTCCACAATAAATTAAAAATTAGTTCTACTCTACCTAATTACTTTTTTGTTTTCGACCTTGTTAGCCATCATTGAATGCATTTTATGAAGCTCAGAATGATGCTGCTGCTAGTGGACGAAGAGAAAATGGTTCAAGGGAAGCAGATGATGTTATGGTTACATTTGAGTAAGTGGTTACTAACATAATGCTATTGTTTGATCTTTTGTTAAAAAGATTTTTCTCAAGCTATGTTAATTTTCTTTTGAATTTTGCCCCAAACTGTAATTATCATTTAGGTAGCTTTAAAATTTCATATTCACAAGAATTTTTTAGTATAATGTCCACATTTTTATCTTTCCATTTCCGTATATTAAGATTAAAGTGTTACGCTGTTTCAGACACTTCATTGGATATTAATAAATAATTTAATGTTATTGAATATAAATTGTCTCGTTAGTTTATTTAGCCATTTTTGCCTATTTTTATCTGTTATTCATCCATTTGTAAGGATTATATTAAAGTAGATTCTGTGTTTTTATATGTGCTTGTTGGAAAAATAATAATAATTATTATTTTAATTTGTCCACCTTTGGGTTGGCCGTACGGGTGCAGTGTGGCACAATTCCATTGTCCCAGTGTCCCAGTGTGGGGCGGTTTTAAAAATATAGAGATGAGCTGTGGAGGGCATTCCCATCGAAACAGGCGCAGTGCAAAAAGAAATAACTTTTGGTGCTGTTTGTGGTGCGCTCAGCCACTCACTGGGGCAGAGTGGTGCTGAAAATTACGTGCTTAGTCAACCTTAGTCTACATTGTCTTGTCTCTATATATTACATATATCATTTTGTTCATTCGTATTTTATATTCACAGTAATTAATTGAGATTTCTGTGTTTCTTCATTTCATCTTTATTAATTTTCACTCAACTCACTCTATTTGGATCCACTCAAATTCTCCTTTTTTATTATCTGAAATTTGAGATTTTTAGGGAGTATGCCCAACCCCCACCCACCCCTTCCTCCCTCCCCCTCCCCTCCTCCCTTCCCCTCCTTTTGTCTTGGTTATATGACCATTCGCAAACTCTTCATTTCTTTCGTCAGAGTAGTGGGAAACTACCTCATTGTTGTTTTTTTTTTTTTGTATCCTAGGTAGTTATACGACTTTTGTACAACAAGAATTTTTAGTCGAAACACTTTAATTTATTTCCCCCTCTTGATGTTCTAATTAAGCTGCGTTCTCGTTCCGAATTTTCTTTCTTTTTCTTTTCTTTTTCAGTAAATATATAAAGATATAAACATAAGGTTTTTTATAGTTTAAACAATTGACATATATATATAATATATATATATATTATATATAATATATCATTATATTATATATATAATATATTATATAATATATATATACTATATATATATATATATATTATATATATATATATATATATATATATCAGTTATAAAGTAATCAGTTGTTTTTTTATGTCAGAAATTTCCATATAAATAACAACTAATTTTAGTTTGTTTGAAGTAACAAAAATCAAAAATGAAGCCAAAAAAATCGGATGTAATAATATTATAATAATAATAATAGTAATAATTAATAATTAATAATGATAATAATTAATCAACTTCAAATAAAGGAAGAAATTTTATTGTTGATTTAAGAACATTCAGAAAATTAAAGTAAATAAATTTACGAATTTACCATTATTATTATTATTATTATTATTATATTACGAAAAAAATCTCTACATCAGCTTTTTGTTTTAATATAAGTTTTACTTTTGGCTCCCAAATCACGAAATGTTTCTTCTAAATTCCATTTTAATTTTCTTAAAAACATAAGCAAGAAATTAATTTGCAAAGAAAGTAATGAGGAATATTTATTAGTTTCTTACCGGTTTCGTCCGTAAACTCGAACATCTTCAGACGGATGTTTCGATTCTAACAAATGGATGGAAGAAACAAAGATAAAAGACACGATCTAAACCAATGATTTCCAAACCAAAACAAAAAAAACACATACATGAAGCCGAAACACTTAAAATATTACATAACAAAAAGGAAAAATGAAATAATTTATATAAACAAAAGATTTTCTGATATACAGACATTTATTGATTATTATATATTGATATTATTGATTATATTATTAACTTAATTCAATTACTTAAATAATGGTTTCAAATTTATTGAGACACTTAATACTTTCATTCATACAACTGCCTTCAAACATGTCTCGCGATAACACTAATATTCTGATAAATATTTTAAATTCAAGTTCAAATAATTATTAACATGGAAGTTAGATCCCTTACATTTGATCCACATAATTTTAAAGATTGTACGAAACAAAAAGCAGTTTATTCACAATTAATTTTAAAACTTCGTATTATTAATTATTTATTAATTATTATTTCATTATTATTATTATTATTTTATTATTATTATTTTTATTATAAATCTATTAATTACTATTATTAATTAATTATTAATATTGAATATTATTATTTATTAATTATTATATATTATTAACATCCCTTACATTATTCCACATTAATTATTTTAAGAAGATAATTGGGAATAAAACAAAATTTTAAAATATTTTGGTACAAGATTAGTTATAATTACATATATATAATTATATTAATATATATATAATATATTATTAATATATATATATATTTAATATATATATATATATTATATTTAATTATATAATTATATATAATATATATTATTATATATTATATACTATATTAATAATATATTATATAATATATTAATATATAATTATATTATATAATTTAGAGAGTAGAAGTACACGTACTTATCAATACTCTTAAGCGATGTAAAATTTTACCTCCCATTTTTTAATTTGCATTGATGCATCTTTCTCTTTTTGCGTTTTATATTATATATATATATTTACTTACACACAGATTTACAGGTTTTAAGACATTACTAACACCATTTATACCTACTGTAGATAATTATCATTATAAAGACACACCACACTTCTAGGATAAACACCTTACAGACATCCCTACTATCTCAATTATCCCTGTGTGCGAGTAGGTGAGATGAAAATGAATTGCTCAACATCGTTATGTCCTGTACGTTCGTAGAATATACACGAATACACGCGTGACGGTAGTAATAGGTGTAAGATTGGGTGATTGGTTCTGCCCTTCTATATACCACCTATCTCTTGTCTATGAGAATTGATGATGCATATTGCCTCGGAGATGGATTATATATATATAATTATTATACGTTAGTATCGTCACTGTAAACGGCTATCTAATTTTCGGCGAAATTTAGTATATGAATCGTAATTCAGGTACTGAGGTAATGTCAGAGATAATAAAATGTTGAGGAGAAGAGGAGAGAGTGATGATGTATTTAAAAGGGCAAATTTTGATTTGCTCGCTGTGACTTTAAAATAAGAATGAAAGGAAAAAGGTGAGTGAGTGGTTGAATGGTGTATGCATAATATAGTGCGTTGAATAGGGATTGTGCGAAGAGGAAAGATGAGAAGAGGAGAGATTGGTATCGAAGTGAATAAAAGTATGACTGATTTGTGTTAGGTGGAAGAAGAGATGTTGAAGTATGTGTTGGATATTAATTCAGTGAGGGTGTTAGGAATGGGAATTATCTGATATATATTATATAAACATTATCATTATGTTTGTTCTATGATAAAATTAAGTTAGATCGAGTGGGCTTGGATAGGATTGGAGGAAGTGATACGAAAAGGAAGTAGTAAAATATAGAGAGTAGTGTGAGAAGTTTAATAGCCAAGCAATAAGAAGAAATAAGAGGTATGTAGGAGCGAAGCAGTAAGAAATACGGGGCTTGAATGCTGAACAAAGAATTGCATATCCTGAACAACATCTGCGCGGGTCTAAATGAATTGATAAGTCAAATTGTTTAGTAGCTGCACAAAAGGCTACAGTCGATAAGTGGAATGTGACTAAAGTAGAGGAAAGTAGAAACTGTTAACACTTACAGGAATCGGGAATACAATACAGGTGTGATGAAAGTCTGCCTTTTAAGTTAATAAAATAGACCAGCGTTGCCAAATCCTTTTGATATTGTGAGAACTAAATAAGCAATCATGATGAAGTTATAGCAAAATAAACGTACATGCTTTGGAATTGACTATAAAGACGAGAGAAACAAAAGACCCAAATGTAATATCTAAAGAGAAGTGAAAATAGGCTTAAAAAGAAAAACAGAGTAAAAATGAGACAGCTTGAAGGAGGATGAGATAGAGGTTACATACAAACGGGAAATAGAGAAGCTCTTCTGGAGAGGTAAGCTCGAAAAAGGCGTTTAAAAATCGAGATGTAATAATGATTGGGGACATGATGGCTGTTTAAGAAATACCCAATGAATAGGGGATGGTAGAACATCTTGTAACTAGATGAACGGACTTAGAGAGACCATGAGAAGGCAGTGGTGGAACACTACGGAAGAACCACTCTATCGTAAAACTCTGGCAACAAATACTTAAACTCCGTAAGGATGAGAAAAGAACAATAGGTGTTAGTGAATGTGATGTGATTGTCAATATAGATGAAGCCTCGCGAAGAAAGGAAATAGGTAATATGTCGAAGTGATGAGGTTATTAAGTAAGAGGAACGGTAATGGTACGCAGTTGAAGAATTAAGTTGAGGACCTAAAAGCAATGGTGTAAAAGTTGAGGAACATGAGTATTGAAATTACATAGTGAAATGATCAAGATATTGAGAGGCGAGATGTTGATTGATTGGATTTATGTATATATATGTGTTTGTGTAATAAAGTGTATTATGGAGGGTATATAAGTTCCCATAAGGATTGAGTAAGCAGAGCTATAACACTGATGATATAGTCAAAGTATCACTCCTATTATATATATAAGTGAGGGTTAAAGGAGATAAAAGTAGGGAATTTAGTTAGATAAATTATATAAGGAGATAAATAAGCTTATGAGATGTACTGTAGGGAAGGTAAATATGCTGGTATTTAGGTTAGAAAGAGAATAGCGAATCGAAGTAAAGATCTGAAGGGACTGAAACGATATGGTGGAAAAGGAACAAGGTGCCGTTAAATATTTGGAGGTGGATAAAAGGATGTGTGGATCAAATCTTTACATGGAACAAATGACTTGAGAAAAATGCACCGATGCAGAGACAAGAATAATTAAATTTACTACCCTTCTACGTTTTATGGAATTACAACAGGCCTATGATAGAGTTAATAAGGATGATGGAGGTATTAGTGATATATGGTGTTGGTAGGTTAGGCTTCTAGAATGGAATCCAAAAGTTGTCATGACCCCCGATCATAGTGAGCGCCTGCTCCGTAAGCCAACTACCAATGGTGTCAATTGTGATTGGTTTAGGATTAATAGTGGAGTGAGACAGCGTTGTGTTATGTCCTCCTTGGTCCCCTATTCAATTGTGTATATGGACTGGGGTTATGGACAGGCATTTCGAGGTGTGGAGATTGGCAGGACAAGGTGTCTAGATGATTGGAGCCAGCAATGGAAGAGGCCAGTTGAGGGTTGCCCTACCAATTAATTATGCGAAAAATGATTTTGGTTCTGTTGTGGGACGAACCTCTGAAGACGAGTGTTGAGAAAAAGGCATTGGTAGAAAGAGTATTTTGGAAACAGAGCGTAGTGTAAAAAGGAAGGGGTTAATGAACGATAACAGATAGATAAAGTAAGAGATTATAGATTGTGAAGTGAGGACAGTTCGTCTCTGTGTGAAAGTATATGTTAAGTAATGCAAATGAGAGAACAAGGCTGGAGCAAGAGATCTAGAAGTCTCAAATCATTCTAGGTATGCTTGTATGAGATGAGAAAAGGGACATCGGATGATGCAGTAGTAGTAGTAAGGAAACGTTTGTAGACAATGGCTAGGACCGTGCCTCGGTGTACCTTAAATCGTACGGAGTGAATGATAAAGGCGGACTAAGTCTTGAGTGCGCCAGAGTCTAACATACATAAGAAGGGTTAGTTGTTTACCTGTGTTATGTAATGTATGGATAGTGAGACTGATGGTCTGGAATTAGACACGTATAGAATACATAAGAGTTCAATGTTGTGTTAAAGTATGGACAATTAGAGGCATTGCACGGTAGATACCTAAAAGAAATATAAAAAAATGGAGGATAAAAAATTCGACCTAACGTAAAGATTTTTATGAAGAGTTGTAGTGGATTAGTGAAAAAGAAAGGGTCTCTTTGAAGTAAAACTTTGAAATGAGGACTGACCTGATAAATAGCAGAGAGTTATATAGTGTTGAAGATGTTAATTGGTATTGTAGATATGGAAAAACATTTATTTTATTTATTTAGAATGATAGACGGAGTGTGTGAAGCGGATGACTCACTCACGATTGAGAGTGTGTGGACAAGGAGAGCGAGAGAGTGGAGATCTCGATAGTATTAAGTGGACGTTCGCATAGATACGTGTGATAAAAAACGTAATGATTTTCTTGTTAAGGTAGAAATGTGAGTGCCTCTTTGCAGAGTAATGGGCCATCACAGATAATAAAGGTTTGCATGTAATAGGATCTAGCAATGAGCAACGGAGGTTTTTCATTGGAGGGAAATATAAATGGTTGATCGTTCTTCAATCCCAAACCTATACTCTGCTCACTCGTGCACCATAGAAATACCAACTTATTTACACCATTCTTGTACGAAATAGCTCAGTACCAATATAGTGTAAAGGGTCAAAGGTCTTTCGCTCAACTCTCAGTCAACATTGACTAGGAGGTGAAAGCTGTCATTGTGTATGCCGCATCTTGAAAAATTTTAGGATTGTAGGGAAATCCTCTTTTATTGTACGAAAATTACATAAAGTTGTGAAATTTTTTTTTCTTGTACTTTCCGGTTGATTTTATGTATTTCATGTTTCGTAACGAATGTGTCCTCTCACAGTGGAATTAATTTAATACACTTAGATATATATTTCTTAGGAGGGGGGATTTTAGGTTAAAGGCTCTTGTACTGGGAAAGATTGTCGTTGTATATTTGGGCTATGCCTTTTCTCGCTGCTTGTTTTTCCTAGTCTATCGCCTACTACTTGCCCACTTTTCTTTTTCCTCTCGGATCAAAGCTATGTAGCACTTCACCTTATCCCTTCAGGATACTTTGTGACAAGATGACGCACAAGAAGAGGAGAGAGTGAGAGATATCAGACTGAAGACTAGGCATGAACTAATCTGACTTCACGTAATCTATACAGATACTTTTCTTCTCACTGAAAAGTATTTCTTACATACTTAATGATCTCACTAAGTTCACTCAAATAAGAACAGTCCTAAGCTATTTTTATAATTAATCAGATCTTCGGTTCTTAGAGTAGATAATACAATTGAAAACTGTGGACCAATCAATATGTTTAATATAAGTATGGTCACGACAAAAATTATAATTTGTTATTCAGTTAATACATTCTATTCTCACCTATTAGCTTTATTCTAATAGTGAAATTTTAAATGTTAAATATTTTGAATATAAAATTCCAATTCATTTCATTAATAAAAAAAAAAAAAAAAAAATTATCTTGAGCTCTAGCTCTTACTGGTATTGTGATATTTTATTTGTAGTGAATAGATATAGTAAATACAATAACAAATATTGTTCCCACTAGGAGGTAGCAATAAAATCTCGTGTATAGATTGTGAGTCAAGGACATTTACGGAGTTGAACTGGTGTACTTGTGTTACTCAAGCTCTCATACAGCATCATACTAATATGCTAGACTCATGTTATTAGTATTTATTGAATTCCTCCAAAATAATATACATTAAGGCTCTCTCTGATTCGTGTAAGTGTCACAAATAAATTTAATATATGGAAGCAAAATTTTGATATAATACATTTTCTCTACAAATTCACTTATAAGGCTAGGATTACTCGTTTGATCTAAGAGTCTCTGCAAAATTACTTTTTTCCTCTATGATTTTAACTTGAATTATACGTCTTCAGATTTATTCACTGGTTTCTCATGATAATCAATAATTATATTGGATGGTTTTGCGGCTCATTCTACTCTACTAGCAACAACCTCAAAAGCTCTAAATAATGATCAAAGACTCAGGGTCGTCACTCTCAATAAAATTATATAACCAGTCTGTAATTAATAAATCATACAAGCGAATACTTAGCATTTTGCAAAGAAGAGGAAAAATAATTGAAAATTAACCGTCCTTTGGATTAAACGAGAGAATAACACAAAAACTATGAATAACTGGAAATAAGATATCCTCACAATTTATAAAATATATATAAGAAAACTTAATAACGTAAGGCTGCATAATTATTTACGTTTCATTAGTGTTTTACTACTCATTAAGAATGTCTATTAATAAAAATGAGAAAGCATACTGATCATTATCATAATTTATTTTTGGAAGCAGCATAATTTAATATAATATGTAGTCACTTGACATTTCTTGGCATAAAATGAAAATTATTATAACTTTCTAAGAACATCAATTTTAGTCTTATGCTTCTTATATTGCTCGAAAAATAACAAAATATATTATAACCGACGGAAAAATTTCATATTTAAGTATTTATATAAAAAATTTCTCTAAAAGTTTTATAATCACAAATCAAAGACATTACTGAAAAGAAAAGAAATTAGTTGCTTCCTGATATCTGTTACACTTTTGAGTTCGTGTGATCTTCCAAATATACGGATCAAAGCTCTAACTTAAAACAAGCAAAAGAATTGAGGAGAGTCGAGAGAATAAAAAATTTGAGTGTATTGCTATGGTAAACCTCACCTATTTGAGTGAGCAATTAATTAGATGATCTGGGACCAATAAAATGAATTGGTTATATATCCCATGTTGACTAGTGTCTTTTTTATATAATAAGGTCACACCTATTAGACAGAAAAAAAAACAAGAATAATTTACATTTGCAAGAAAATAATTAAAAGTTTAACTTATATCATTATAAAATTCATTATTTCATTTCAATTTTTAATCATGTCAGGTATGGTATCACTTGAATTAAAAGGAGGGCAAAGTATTTGCTTGCTGTTAACTTTCAATAACCTTTCATAGAGTTTTCGCCTTTCAACAATAATACACATTAGTATTGAAAGTGTGGCTGTTAAGCAACTTTCAACCCTTCCAAGCCAAATATTCAAAAATTCTGTGGCTAAGGGAACATTCATCTGAACAATATAAAAATACACATTTTGTCTCTTATATTTGTTTCACAAATACATGAAACCATAATAGACGCAGATATCACCACAAGCTGGGATTTGAGATATAAGATAATTATACAGAAACTTAATATGCTCATGGTACTGTACAGTAATTGATTACTAATAGGTGAAACCCACATAGATTTATAGAGAAGAATGGATAAGCACATTGACTAATTGACTTAATAAACAATGAGAGTCATACAAATTTTTTCCTTTGTATATCCACTCACATCGTGAAATGAGTTCATGTTATAAGGACATATTTAGTTTATAATTTAATAACTTCTAGAAACTCTACTCCACAATTTTTATAAAAGTATATATAAGTGCGACAATTCAAAAAAGATGAAATATTTGGTAATATATATAGGTTTAAAAATTCTTACATGCCAAATTTCTGTATATATTTTAACTAAAATTTCGAGGAGATTATGTAGGTAGAAGGTCTAGCATTTATTTGAGAACAACTTATTTGATCCTAGCTTTGAGTCTTCACAGGATTTTTCCTTATGGGAAGACCTTATTGGATTCATAAAGATCGAAGTGGGGACGGTTGTGAATGTTGAATTGGCATTTATCTTTCTCCACCCCCAAAAAAAATAAAAAAAAAAAGTTACATATTAAACTTTTTTTGTATAAAATATATATTATATAATTTTTAGACTCACTTATTTAATATTTTAAAAATGTATTAGATAAATATATATATAATTTCTTATAATAATTTCATTATATTTCAAAACTAAATTTTGAAATTATTTATGAGAAATAATTATAATATGTCATGTCATTTCAATTGTTAAGCTGAATGAAACTTGTAAAACATACATACGATTCACGATAAACGTCCCGACTAAAATAAAATTTTTGTACCATTTTTAGAGGTAGATATTATTATTATTATTTCTGAGTGCACGTTTTAAGTGTCATATTATAATTATAACATATTTTATAATATATATATATATATAGTAATATAATAATATTAATAATATTATTAATATATATAATAATATATATATCATATTAATATATATATATTATATATATACCTAATATATATATAATTATTATAATATAAATATATAATATAATATATATATATATATATTAATTATATATATATATATATATATAATATATAACTGTGAAGTTAAATGTTTAGATGGTGAGCAGCTGGAACAAGTGTCTGAGTTTAAAATATATTTAGGGTTTATTATATGATTGGATGAGAAGGGCAACGGACTCGATGCAGAGTTGTAGTAGGAAAAGTTAGTGTAATGGCAAGGAATCGGTGGTGGTATGAGTCAATTAATAATCGTTGTGTAAATAGTAAAGGGACTAAGTTCTGATTGAGTGTGCTAGGGTTTTACATGAAGGGTATTTTGTATACCTGATGTTATTGTATATTATGATAGTGAGAATCATAATGTATGGAATTTAAGAAGTTAATTAGATCTAAAGTTCAATGGTTCATGAGTATATTATGGACATTTAGGTGTATATATAAGAAGAGATACCTGGAAAGTAAAAGAGAGGAAGATATAGGAAGGATGAAGAAAGAGGTGGAATGTTCGGTGTGAAAGAAAGGGGTAATGAGAGAAATAATGAAAGTATAGTTGAGATGGTTTGCGTCATATTGGCACAAAAGGTGATGAATGAGTAGGTCTGTTGGTCTAAGCGACATGCATCATTCATCGCGCACGTTGTGTTGCAACAATCCGTACCGGCGGTTGGAGAGCGATAAGCAAAATTTGAACGTGAGGTGTATCACCGTAATACACGAATAGTTTCAAACGATTCTGCGAGAGAAATCTTTTGTTGGTAGTAAGGGCTGATGAAGAATAGGTAGACCCCACAATCTATAACAGAAGGCTCTCGAAAAGTATTGCCCTATTCAAGGAGGGGAACTTCTTTAGGTAATTGCTACCTAGGACCCGGACAAGGGATCGAATCCTGACCCGTTCCAAGGCTTTTGAACAAGTGAAGCATGCATCGCTGCTTTCTTTTGACTTTCTTCTTCTGCTTACTCATACCCAGCTTTCTTTCTTCCTTCTCTGCATGTCAGTTGGCTTTCTTACTTCTATTTATTCCTTCTTTTCATTAATGACCATCTCAGCCTCACAACCTAACTCTATCCATTCATACACCAAGGACTCAACACTCAATTCTTCTACTCATTTTAAATCTGCACATTCTTTTGTTTCTAGATTCTATAATTGCAGAGCTGGATAGAATTTCCCAGTGGGAGGTCTCAACCTTGTGAAATTCAGCTATTTAAGAACTCCTTTGCAGTTTTTGGAGTTTTTCTATTTTAGTGGAAGCTATGAAAGTATATCATTCTGAGGATGCCTAGTTAAGTGTAAGTCTTATAAACTATTTGTATGCTAGAATAATGGTATAGCTGACTCGTTGATTAAATTATGAGAAAGTGTGCTCGAGATATTTAGCTTTCTGTTGACTGAATTAGTTGTATTGAGAGTGTGTTTTGGAAAAGCGAAATGTTTATCGTAAGTGAGTTTGAGAGTTTTTGGGGATTTGTTGAGTGGAATACTGACGTAGTTTAGTTTAACTTCTGAGTGGTGGGAGTATTGGTGTCTGTTGGTCGTAATTAAAGTGATGGAGGATTTTTCTGCATGGGAAGGCTATCAATCTGTTGATTTGAACCATATTTCTATTTGCTGGATGTAATTTTGTGAATATCTGGAGGCTTTAAGGAAAGGATGAGCTTTGAATAATGATTGAAGTGTCGTCGCAAATATTTTATTAATTTAGAATCTGAGATCTGGAGAATGGTCAGATCGATTTTGAACAATTTGAATAACAGTGGGAATAAAATGACACTTTGAGGGACATAGTCTCTTAGTTTTACTCTTTTTGAAATGTGTCTTTTATTGGATATTTGTGCGGTGCGACAAGATAAGAAATTGAAAAACTCATTTTTTGTTAATAATTTGATTTGCATTATAGGATGTCTGGGGACTGTGTCGAAGGCTTTGTTTATGTCAATGACTATACGTAAATATGCGAGGGGGTTTCATTAAGTCCATTTATGATGTTTTGGGTGATGATGGTGGACAGAACTGTAGTGGTTCAGTGTGATTTTTTAAT
>JABUQX010021334.1:22500-27198 GCA_015478945.1 Trachelipus rathkii
ATACTTCCTCTCTACAAAACATTAGTTAAACTCATCTGGAATACGTAATGCAGTTTGGAGTCCATACCCCAAAAAAGAAAAACTTGAAAACAATTCAAAGAAGGGCAACCAACATTAATCCTGAATTGATAGGTAAAATCATACGAGCGAACGACTACGTGAACTTAGATATGCCATTCTTTAGAGACATGGCATAACTTTTCCATAAACAGATTTTCAAACAAATATACGCAAGAATTTCTTCAATTACGATGTAATCGAGAAGTGAAATAGTCTTTCTTATGAAATAGTGAACAGCGCTAACATCGTTTCATTCAAGAAAAAGTTAGATTAACACTTTAAGGATATTGGGTCTGTGAACGTCAATTTCCACCTCGATTACCTTTATTGCAAATACAAGAATTAGTAGTATCCTGAATATGGTAAAATCACACTAGAACAATGGAAATCATTTAGTAAAAATGTTATAAATAGCATCGTAAAAGACATTACGGCTTTTAGTAGCTTTGATTTCATCGGCTTGCAAAGTATCCGTTCTAAGATGGTGATATGATCGCCTCGCACTTTCGCCTTAACGTAAAAGAATAGCTTTGATGATTCAGCTCAATAGAACATCTGTTACAAATAACTGTAATAAATAGCTTTTATATGTTCACCGCATAGAAGATATCTGTTCTACAGGACGGTGATCTAATTCGATTCACACTGAAATAAACTGTAATAATAGGTTTTAATGTTACACGCCTAGAACATATCTGTTCTAAGACGGTGATCTATTCGATCACACTGAGTTAAGGAAAATAATCCAAAAACACATTTCAACCCACTTGTAAGCACTATGATGTTTGATGCTTAGAAACAGAAACTGTTCTGAGTGAGCAAACTCATATGTCACATTGACAGTGGACACACCCAACACACTATGATGTTTGATGCTTAGAAACAGAGACTGTTCTGAGTAAGCAGACTCATATGTCACATTGACAGAGGACACATCCAACACAATAAATAAACAAAAATAGTTAACATATTATGATTTTTGTTGCTTAGAAGCAGATCTGCTCCAAGTGAGCAAACTCATATGTTACATAAAATAGGTAAAATAATATACTTATTTCAAAAATACATAACAGATTTGTTTTAAAACAATAGACACATGCAACAAATTAAATAAATAAAAATACTAACCAGACTAGCTTGAGTGGACTGTATAAAGCCTTTGCAAGTCGGTGTTCTGTAGTTCGCAGTTCTGTAGTTCTGCAGTTCTGTAGTTCTTCTTCTTCTTCTTCTTTCTTCTTTCTTCTTCTTCTTCTTCTTCTTCTTCTTCTTCTTCTTCTTCTTCTTCTTCTTCCTTTTTTAGTTTTTTATCACATTTATTATATTTCATAATAATAAATGATTATTGGGATATAAATATCATTATTATTATTATAAATGCTATTATTATTATAAATGCTATTATTATTATTATTATTATTATTATTATTATTATTATTATTATTATTATTATTATTATTATTATTATTATTATTATTATTATTATTATTATTATTACTTATATATTATTATTATTATTAACTTATTATATATTATTATCTTTCTATCTATTACTCTACCAACTATATCAAATGTCCTCTGATCTCAACAACACCTTCGATGAGCTTCTAATGTCTTATATTCCCTATTGTTTCTGAGTCTCAAATTGTTATTCGAGTCTGCCTCGGAAAATCGATGCTAATTAAGATCAAGAGGCAACAATCAACATCGATTACACCTAAGGCTTCCCTATAATATATTAACAACGACCCGTCAATATATATATATATATATATATATATATATACTTATCTACCTATTATATATATAATATATATATATATATATATATATATATATTATATATATTATATATAATATATAATATAATATATATATATATATATAATATTATATATATATGTGTTATGTGTGTGGTGGTGAAAAACTAAAAATATTTGCTTTCTAACTCCAGCTCTTAGGCCGATTCATGTAGTATCCTTCTCTCCACACAATCAAGTCATTATCTCTCTCTTCTCTCTCTCTCTCTACTCTCTCTCTCTCCTCTCTCCTCTACAATCTTCTCTCTCTCTCTTTCCTCTCTCTCTCTTCTCCTCTCTTCTTCTCTCTCTCTCTCTCTTCTCTCTCTCTCTCTTCTCTCTCTCTCATCTCTCTTCTCTCTCTCTCTCTCTTCGTCTCTCTTAAAAGCTGTTCTTGAATCTAACTTTTTGGGTTAGAGGATGGCTCAGTGGTAGAACATCGAGTATATCGTTCTCAGTCGCAACATGCGGTGGTTCGATCCCAAATAAGGTGTTTTATTCTATCCTCCCATTATTGTTCTTTGTTTACAAACATTAATTGCGGTTATGCAATGTATAGTCATTTTAGGGTTATGAAACCCAAAAATTCGGAGTCTATGTCCTTTGAAATATATATAAACACACTCATTGACATTCAATTATGCAACTGGAGCAGAATTTCATTCTGGATCCATCGTCACAAACTCCAGCTCCGGCTCATGTGCTCCGTCATATGAGACTTCTTCTTATTTCTTCTTCTTCTTCTTCTTCTTCTTCTGTCTTCTTCTTCTTCTTCTTCTTACTTCTTCCTTCTTCTTCTGTCTTCTTCTTCTTCTTTCTTCTTCTTCTTCTTCTTCTTCTTCTTCTTCTTCTTCTTCTTCTTCTTCTTCTTCTTCTTCTTCTTCTTCTTCTTCCTCTTCTTCTTTGTCTTGCACTCTGTGCTTTTCTCTTTTTTTCAGCTGATCCCCCTCAAGGGGTCCTCAAACTCATTTTGGGGTAACGAAACCCTAAGTCGGAATCTATGTTCTTTGAAATATATATAAACAACACATACAAAATGACTCAATAATGAAGCTGGATGCCAGCAATTTCAGTCTGGCTCCACCTTAGCATCCAGCTCCAGCTAATAATCTCTACAGCACTTCATGTAAACTCATCTACTCTATTTTTATTTATTTCTCTTCTATTCACTCACCAATTTCAACCTTCTAAGTCCTTTTCCTGGTTTTGGGGCTCAGACCCTCTCCCCTCCTTGAACGTGGCGGCGGGAAACCTCGGACCCAGGAGGCGGCACCTTAACAACCAACGATAAGTCATTTGAAGAGGATACCTTAACTAGAAAACCTTTAAAACCAAAAATATATATGCAAGCAACCGCAGCACCGTCAAAGGCCTAGGGCTTGCTCCGATCCACTCGGTATACCAGGATCGATTCGCAGACCCTTAAAACATAGGGTAGAAGACACCTAAGTTCAAATCTGTAACTCGAAAAAATAAAGCAAGTTGCATATCTTGATCAGAAAAAAGGGGGGTAGGGCAATGTCTATTACTAACTCATACTAGGAGTGAATTCGATCCTTAAAAACCACACCAATCGACTCCCCATACCTCAAAACATACTAAACCGCAAACTCGGGTATATCCTGTGCAATAGAACATGTCATGCTAGAAAGTGCTAGAAAAGGGGGGCGGGATAACTAACATAGTAGGAAGCATCCTAGAACCTTATAATACACACCAAGACTCCCCATATACCCTTATAACATAGGGGTATACCCAATATTAAGGTGTATTTATGACGTAGGTACATGTCGTGCTAGAAGTACTAGAACCAGCTGGCCAGCTGGTTCGGCATTTCTAGCATAGGTTCCAAATCTGTATGATACTACTACATATTATATATATATATATATATATACTTTATATATATATATATATTAAATATATATAATATATATATATATATATATAATATATATATATATAACTATATAATATATATATATATTATATATATATATATATATATATATATATATATATATATACTATATATTATATATTATATATATCAGTATAGTAAAAAAAAAATTGGTATTTTGACGACTATAATATACGCATGAAAATTGAAAATTTTCTAAGGTTTTATATATAGCTGTAAATTTAAAATTTGTACAAAACCTTACCTGCTAATTATTATTATCTATTATTATTTTAATTATTATTATATTATTATTATTATTAATTATTATTATTATTATTATTATTATTATTATTAATTATTAAATTATTATTAGTTTTTTTAACTAATATTTAATTATTATTATTATTATTATTATTTATTATTTATTTTATGTCAATTATTATTATTTATTATAATATTATTTTATTATTATTATTTATTATTATTATTATTATAATTATATTATTAATTATAACCACTATTATTTATTACAGTTATCATTGCTATAATTATTATTATTATTATTATACTATTATTATTTTATTTTATTATTATTATTATTATTATTATTATTATTATTATTATTATTATTATTATTATTATTATTATTATTATTATTATTATTATTATTATTATTAAATTCTATTATTATTATTATTATTATTAATTTTATTATTAATTATTATTATATTTATTATTATTATTATATCTATTATTATTACTTTTTATTAGAAAAATTGTTATTGCTGTTTTAGTTATTATTATTATTATTATTATTATTTTATTATTAAGTTATTCTTATTAATTATTTATTATTGTTAATTATATTTATTATTATTATTATCTATTATTATTATTATTATTAGTAGTAGTATAGTAGTAGTCAGTAGTAGTAGTAGG
>JABUQX010021335.1:0-2500 GCA_015478945.1 Trachelipus rathkii
CTATTTATGTTAAACAACAATCAATCAACAACCAACATACAACAATCAACAAGAGACAACCAACAAATAACATCCAACAGTCAGCAAACAAAACCAACAATCAACATCAAACACCCAAAAACCAATAAAAAACCAACAAAAACAACCGACAAAAGAGAACCAACAAACAACAACAGCAATCTTCTTAGGTAGGTGTGTGTGTGTGTGTGTGTGTGTGTGTGTGTGTGTGTGTGTGGGTGTTAGGAATTGATAAAATGAAGAATGAACATACTCGAGAATTGCTTGATGTGAATGAAGAAAGGGAATAAATGAAAGTACGTTGAGATGGTTTGGTCATGTGGAAAGGATGGATGATGGTCGGTTGGTTAAGCGGATGTAATGGTGAGTGTGTTGGGAATCGACCGGCTGGAAGACCGAAGAAAAAAGTGGCATTTAAGTCAGTTAAAGGATGTCTGATGGAAAGGAATGCAAATGTTGCAGAGACGAGAAGAAAGCGGCATAATAGCGAGTGAACCCCACCATTGACGAGATGCCATAGTGAGGGTCTATCGTGGTCCCGTGAAACTCTAGGGTGGATTTTCTGCCTGCGACGAGTTCTCACTAAAAGGTATAAAAGGGGGGGGGCGGTAGGGCTGGGATTTCTTTCGACTTGCGTTTCATATTCTTCTCATACTTTCTGTTTGTGATGGTGATTGATGATGATATACATATATATATATATATATATATATATATAATATATATATATATATATATATATATATATATATATATATATATTATATATATATATATATATATATACAGAATTTAGTTAGTTAGTTACTGGCCACTGAACTTCTATCACATGAATGTGGTGGGCTCATTATCTGCCACAGTAGGGTCTTGGTCAGGAGAAATTGTGTTACTTGTATATATATATATATATATATATATATATATATATATATATATATATATATATATATATATATATATATATATATATATATATATATATATATATATATATATATATTATATATATATATATATATATATATATATATTATGGCCATACCTCGAATTTTTTTTCATGAACTTTCGTGATCTGTTGAAGTTCTTTGTGCAAACCAAAGTTGTATTAGCTCACAAGCTAATATATTGAATAAAACGTGTTTTACTAACAAAGATATAACAAAGTTTAATAAAAAATTTCCTATCAAATGTAAAATTTTTCTCATGTGAAAAATTCGTACGCTTGAATAGGTTTGCTAATGGCCAGATTCTTGTTGGCCTGTTCTCAAAAATCCACATTTCCTAATGAAATAAAACATGACCTTTAGTGTAAATTTTGTAACTTTCTAACTGATAAAATATTTTACAATTTTAATCCAAAATTTTATTAGGTACACAAGGCTCCAGTGACAAGTGAGGTAAATATTAATTAATTCCTCAATACAATTATTTTGGTAGCCTTTTAGGTATTTTTCCACTACAAAAGATTTTACCCAAAATTTTACAATCATTTAAGTTACTTTCTAATTTAGCAAAAATTTTGCCACCTAAATAACTAAATCTAAAGTAAACCTAAATAAACCTAAATAAACCTAAATAAATCTAAAGTATACTGTGTACCATGTTTCCATAACGCTGTGTTAAATTATAGAAAAAACTCTTACACTTTAACGAAGACAAAAACTTTCAATACGTTTTCAATAGAATGGATAAGAACCTTACACGATTAGAATGATAAAACACTCTAAAAGGGTTAACCATAGTGTATAATATTTATTATTCACAATAAATTACGTAAAGACATAAAATTAAATATCAATTTATTTTTATATATATATATATAAAAAATTTTGTGAAGTGTAAAAAATATATATATATATATATATATATATATATATATATATATATATATATATATATATATATATATATATATATATATATATAATATATATATATATATATATAGTGTTTATTTTGTATAAAAATTTATCAGTATATATACATATATCCGAAGTATTCTTTAATTTTGACCTAATAACAAGAAATTTCATATCTGAAAAAATTAAATATTTATCATCAAATAATTTATTGTGAAGTAATTTTATGTTTCCATCTGTTAATTTGCTTCTTTTTTATATTTTAATATTTCTAATTTTATTATTTATGTTTGTCAAAATTAATTTTATTTTCCTATTGTAAGTTCTGAAGAGGAGACATTGTACTTTAGTCTCAAAACGTAAACAACTGTTTAAGTCTCTTAATATTTGATTTCCCTATTATTCTTAAGGTGGTTTTAAATGGTTTCTTTACATTTTAAGAGTTTGAGCTGTTTTAAAACTCTCTAAAGATTTTTGAATATTACAAACCACGATGCCTTGTAACTTATCCCTTTTTAATATTTTTAACCTTTTTCCTTTTAGTAAACTTCATTTTAACTTTTATGAAAGGAAGAAACAGATGGCGACCAGGAGAAAATTGTCAGTTGCTTTTTTACAAGACT
>JABUQX010021335.1:7500-22500 GCA_015478945.1 Trachelipus rathkii
CCTATTTTTTAGAAATCAAACTAGAAAAAATTATGAAATTCAGGAATAACGAAAATCCAAAATTGACATATAATAAAAATCTATAATAAAATGCTAAGATCTGAGAATGAGCAAAATCCAAAAATTGACTTATAATAAAAAATCTATAATAAAAACGGTAAGATCTTGTGAATAACGAAAATCCCAAATGACTCTATAATAAAAAATCTATACTAAAATGGTTAGATCTGAGAATGACCAAAATCCAAATTGATTTATAATAAAAATCTATAATAAAATGGTAAGATCTGAGAATGAGCAAAATCCAAATTGACTTTTAATTGAAAAAAATCTAATAAAATGGCAAGATCTGGGAAAGAGCAAAATCCAAAATTCGATCTTTAATAAAAAAAATCTATATAACAATTTTAAGATCTGTGAATAACGAAAATCCAAAATTGACATATAATAAAAAAATCTATAATAAAATGTAAGATCTGAGATTAGCAAAATGCCAAAAATTGAATTGTATAATAAAAAAAATCACATGATAAAAAGGGGTTAACGATCTGTGAGGAATGGAGCAAAATCCAAAATTGACTTTATAATAAATAAGATTTAAATAATGGAAAATATGTGAGAGATGGACTAGAAAAATTAACAGAATTTATAAAATTCATATAAGAAGTAATAAACATGTGGAAAAATACAAATCAATCATGCTTAATTTGAATTATTTTGTGCATAAAAAGAAATTATGCGTCAATGTTGTAATACAGATTTCTAACCTTAAATTCACGAGAAAAGGTAAGAGTTCATCAAAAAATTCCCATGCAATGTGCATTATAAAATTGTCGGGAAGGAATCAAGTAATTTTAAAGCTAATTGTTTTTATAAAACCCAAATAAATTTAAAAAATTTTTAAAAATTGAAGAGCAGAGTTCTGTTTTCTTTTTCATTAGTTACCAATAATTCAGAAAAAAATTGAAGAACAAATTGGGAAAATTTAAAACTGAATCTCTCTATTTTTATCGAATTTTATAAATATTTACCTGATGGAAGAAAACAAACGATTCAAATTTGGTTTAATAGCGGTCCATGACAAGTATAACAAATAATTCTCAAATAAAAGATACTATTCATGAAATGATTAATAAAATTGAAGAAAAAATATGTAAATTTACAAGAGAAGGGTCAGGATGGATAATAAATAAACTTTTAGATTTTGAAATAAAGATAGCAAAATATAAACCATTTAAGAGCTTCTTCATATATTGAAACTCCATCAAAATATAAGAACCCAAAATTCGGATTAATAAATATTCAAAACAAAAAGGACAATGAATGTTTTAAATGGTGAATAGCCAGATCTGATTGTTTAGATGAAGGTCATAATAATAATAGAATATCTAATAGAGTAAAGGCTGGAATCAGAAAAAAATATAAGTGGAAAGGAATAGAGGTATCCAGTTAAATAAATCAGATTATTAATTGAAAATGCCAGAACGATACGATGTGTCAATTAACGTATTTGGAAGATGAGAAAGAAATATATATATATCGTTTAAGAATTACAAAAGTTGAGAAAACTAAACATGTTTATTACTTTAATATCAAGATGATAAATACGATTATATTACTGATGAAACATGAGGTCCATTCATAGATAAAAGCATTAAAGACGAAATTATCCATGTCGTTATGTTTACAAGTTTGATAAAAAGAATATAGATACATCATCTGACCAAGAATTAGTATCATAAACGGTTTAAGAATGAAATCTATGCTGAAGCTCAAGTCTTCAATTGAAACTGCATTTAATAAACATTCAGGACATTCCATTGTTTATATATGCAGATTTGAAAGCACCTACAAAAGACACAAACGAGTCAACCAGAATCCTAAAGAATCTTATACAATTAACCTACAGAAACAACCGGTAAGAATGGTCAAGTATACGAAATGTGTTGTAGTTCTAGCAAAGTTCAAACGTCTAAAATTTATGAAGCAACAAAGCGCCTAAACGATGCTTAGATCTATTTAATTCAGAAATCCAAAAAAGGAATTAAGAATATTGAGGAATAAACAACCAAATGAATTTAACTCCAGCAAGGAAAATTTTTTAGAAGGCTCGAGAAAATGCAACCGTTGTTATGTATGTAAAAGAGAATATAATGAAAACGATTCTAAAGTAAGAGAGATCATAATCACTTAACAGGAGAATATAGAGGACCTGCTCACAGAAGTTGTAATTTACAAATTAGAAATCCTAAATTTACTCCAATAATAATGCATAACTTATCCAAATACGATGCTCATTTATTCGTTAAAGAATTTGGACGTACCGATGGTGAATTAAAAGCAATTCCTCAAACGGATGAAACTTATATAAGTTTCAGTGAGTATATTAAAGTCGATGAAAAAAATAACATAAAGTTGAGATTCCTCGATAGTTTCAGATTCATGTCTTCATCTCTAGCTAAATTAGCATCAAATTTAATGGATGAAAATTTAAAGAATTTACACAAATATTATCAAGATGAACAGTTTCAGCTACTAAAACGGAAAGGAATTTATCAATACGACTGGATGGATGATATAGCAAAATTTAATCATGAAAAATTGCCTAAAAAAGAGAAATTTTATATTTTGAATAATGAAGATATAACAAACGAGGACTACAAAACTTGCGCAGACTATCTGGACAAAATTTAATTGTAAAACATTTAAAGATTTGCATTTTGTTATACTTAAATATGATTACATCAATTATTAGCGGATGTGTTTGAAAATTTGTACGAACAAATTTGTTTAGATACTACAAATTAGATCCGGGGCCCCGGGGGCGAACGTTATTTGTTGCTTACAAATTTTCCTCCCCCCCAGGGGGTTTTCTTTTATTTTTCTTTTTTTGGGGGGATGGGGACTTTAAAAGAAACTAAAGTAAAATTAGATTTATTAAAGATCCGGATATGTTTGCTTAATGATAGAAAAGGGGATTAGAGGAGGAATAAGTACTATAACACATAGATATGCGAAAGCTAACATCCACTATATTCAAGAAAGTTTATGTATAAAAATAAACCGACATAGTAATATATTCCTTTATATTAGATGCTAATGAATATTGTATGGTTGGGCAACTGGTCTCAGTATTTGCTTATTCGGGAAATTTAGTTAACATATGGATGACAAAACAATTAACAATTTTGTATGTTTTAGACATCAGTGATGAAGCGAAAAACGAGGTATATTTATAGAGTTGATTTGGAATATCCTAAAAAACTAGACTTTTTACATAACTTTTACTGCTTAGCATCAGAAAAATATAAAATTAGTGGTAGAAATGCAGTTCATATTTGATGGTACAACCAAATCATATGGGTCACGATATAAATTTAAACAGTGTTGATTTAGGATTGAAAACTAACGAAAATACGAGCTGACTTATTTAGAATATTGATCGCGGCAATGATGAAATATACATTTGATCTTAACACGAGAAAGAGAAAAGAAGCGTCAAAAAATTGAGAAAGATTTCTATAAACTTAAATTGAACAATCCGGTGTTTGTGGGATAGAACGATGGAAACATAAGAATAGAGTGATGTTACGACTAGTTAAACACTGAAGAGCAAGACTCAAAAATTCAGTAAATAAACCAAATGCGTTTGAATCGTTTAAAATATCCTTCAGAAAATTCTAATAGCCTTGTCATGTGAAAAAAATACTCTAAAGTGAGATTTGGACTAAATTGTATTTCTGTGGAATGTATATTTAGAGATTAAGTAAAACTTTAAGGTATGACTCTATGACAATCTTCTGAAGAAACAAAATTTAGATGAAAAAAAGCAAAATTATTGTCTTTACAATACAGATTCATTATGCGTTTATGTAGAACGATGAATATATATAAAGATATGGAAAAGGATATAAAACTGTTCGATACATCTGATTATTCCAAAGCAGCATAAATTATATTCAGAAAAAATAAAAAAGGTATTGTGTAAAATGAAAGATGAAACAGCTGGAAACTGATACATAGAATTTGTAGGACTTAGTGATCTATTAAAACTTATATGCTTATAAACATTAGAAATAAAGAAATTTAAAAAAAATAGGGAGTAAAAAAAAGCGTTATTAATCAAACGATTAACATTGATGACTATAAAAAAGTATATTCATTTAGGAAGAAAACACCTTATAATAGGAACTAATTTAATACGAAGTAAAAACATGATTTGTCACTACTACACAAGCAAGTAAAATAACAATAGCCTTATCCGAAAAAGGGATCGAAGTTAACGACTAATATATTGAAATAATATAAAAACACATTACCTTTAGACACTTATAGAAAAGTTAGTTGGCGCCAAAATGCGTATTACTTTTAGTTAGGTAGTTACGGTTTAAGAAAAAAAAACTCAAAAACTAACTGAAAAATATTTAGAATATAAAAAAACTAGAGATGCTATAGATATCCAGTATAGAAAATGAAGATAAAATAAATATAATAATTTAAAAAAGTTGTAACCCGTGGATTCAACAGGGGTTACCGAAAACAATTACATCCCTTTCACTCGCCATGAATCACGGCGGGAACGAAAAACAATTACGTCTCTTCACTCCCGCCTGAAACAGGGCCCCTTTGAAAAAAAAGTTTAATAAATATAAATTTTGTTCTAATAAAGATATAAAATGTCTTGTGATAAAATTAAATAATATTATAGACACTTAAAATAATATTTTTAAATTTAACGATAGAGTTATAGATATTATTTACGATAAAAATAATGATATTTGGTTTAAAGGGAAAGATATATGTTAAATTTTTAGAATATAAAAAAACTGAAGATGCTATAGATAGACACGTAGAAAATGAAGATAAAATAAAATATAATAATTGAAAAATTGTAACCGCCCTGTTTCAGGGCCCTTTTTGAAAGTATATAATAATATAAATTTCAAAGGGGACCGTGTTTCACGGTCTCTTTTGAAAAGTTTAAAAAAAATATAAATTTGTATTTTTATAAAAATTAATAATAATATAATTTTTTTTAAATATTATAATAATATCTTTTGAAATATTGGTATGCGGCAACGTTTACCATATTATAATAATATCTTTTGAAAAATTAAATATAGCAAAAATAGATAGAGTTCCAAAAACCAATTTGGTTTCGAATCGAGAACGTTTCGTTCTTTTTTAAAAAAAATAATAACGATAGATATCAATACTATACTATAAGAGGGCAAAATGATTATATAAATAAAATTTTACATAATTATAAAACGACTATATACAAAAATTTAAAAGTAATTTTGAATATACCATATGAACCAAATTCTAAAAACCTATATTTAAGATTTAAAGATAATATAAAAAATAACAAAAATTTAAAAAAAAATATCAATACAAAGGTAATGAAATTCAATGTAGTCCAGAATTTGAACAAGAACTTAAAGATATGTTTAAAAAATTAAATAACGATAAAAATATAATAGAATAAAACTTTTACAATTTATATATATAAATTGTAAAAAAAAATTTTTTTTAAATATAATGAGCGCCTAGTCCTTAAGGACTAGGCGCTCCTATACATTCAAAAAAAATTAAAAAAAAAATATAATTTGTTTTAAATCAAACAACTTTCATTTAACGTACTTTAGCGCTGGTCCTCTAGAGGACTAGCGCTAAATTTATTTTTTATATAAGAGGTAGCAAAAATTAAATAACGATAAAAAATTTTTTTAAATATATACGAGAGACTTGTATATTCAAAAAAATGTATTGTTTAAAAAAATTATAATAATTTTTTTAAAAATATAAAGAGCCCTATGCCTATAGGCAGGGGGCTCTTGTATATTCAAAAACGTATTGTTTAAAAAAAATTATAATTTTTTTTAAATATATTTTGTGATGGCGGGGTCTCTCTAGAGACCCCGCTCCATCATTCTATTATATATTTTTTAAAAACATAAAGAGATCTGTATATTAAAAAAAATTGTATTGTTTAAAAAAACTAGTTCGTGTGGTCAAGGCCGAAATTTTTTTTCAAACGCAATTCATTTTTTTTTTCTTTATAATAATAATGGAAAAACATTTCTATCACAGTGGAAAGATGAGAATAGCAGAAATAATCAAGAACATCATTTCTTATTACCATCTCCTAACTGTAGAGCTATAATCATTGGAGAGTCTGGATGCGGTAAAACGAATTTACTACTAAGAATGTTACTTATGGATAAGTGGTTAGATTATAATATTTTATTTGTTTTTGGAAAGTCTTTACACCAGCCAGAATATAAATTAATAAAATTAGGATTTGATAAAGGATATAGTAAAAACGAAGTTCTTGAACTATTGGAGAAAGGAGGAGGTGATATCGATTCATTTATTAGAAATCTACCTAAAAAGCATAAAAAATCAAAATATAAGGTAGAATATTATGAAGATTCTTCCGAAATTCTAGACCCGAAGGATGTTAACAACAAGAAGAAAGATTTATTTGTATTTGATGATATAATGAATGATTCAAATCAAAGTAAAGCTGAAGATTATTATACGAGAGGAAGACATAATAATACAAGCTCTATTTATATTAGTCAAAACTATTTTAAAATTCCTCGTCAAAAAATACCATCCAATGCTAATGTGTTTTTATATTGGTTTTTCAATTAATCCTATAAAAGTTTAGTTAATATTTTTAATGATTTTTATTTCAAAAGATATGAGTGGGAAGAATTTCGGTAATGTAATTATTGCGAAACTGTTTGGAAAGAACCAT
The DNA here is from genome assembly GCA_015478945.1 of Trachelipus rathkii. Taxonomy (NCBI): domain Eukaryota; kingdom Metazoa; phylum Arthropoda; class Malacostraca; order Isopoda; family Trachelipodidae; genus Trachelipus; species Trachelipus rathkii. The sequence goes on from JABUQX010021335.1 coordinate 14,267, forward strand.
TTGGTTACATTGTTATATAAAAAAATTACCACCAGGAGAGGGAAGATATCAAGCTAATTTTGAACTCTATATATATTCCTAAAAAGTTTTTTCCTCTTAAATAAATGTATATACAATACAACTCGAAAAGTTCATAAAGAAAATTTCATTGAGAAAAATTCAATAACCTTAACCCTTGAAAATCAAAAATATATTAATGAATTGATATTATTTTTAAAGACGAAAACTGGTTCAGGATTGTTAAATTCGGCGTTGGAGAAACGCCCTTTACCATAAATGCATTTAAATTTACCTAATAATGTTCATCGGAAAATATTGAAAAACGGATCGTTCAGGAATACAGGAAAATATTCATGTTGCGGTCCAGGTACGAAAGTACAAAAAAAAGATTAAAGAAAGATATAATGGTGTTAACAGTTTAGATAAGGCTTGTAAACAACATGAAATATATCCATTTATTTAAAACATAAAAATACGAAAGAAAGAAATGCGGCAGATGATTTATTAACAAAACAAGCGAGTGAAATTGCGTTAGATCCTAATGAACAGAGTAACGTAGAAAAGACGCCGAGATTAGTCACAGGAGTTTATGGGAATGAAATCAAGGATTCGGAATGGTTTACATCTAAAAACGGGTAAAGTGCTTCGCGCAATCCGGCTCTGAAAATGGGAGAGAAATTATATTATAATCCTAAAAAACTGGATACTTGGAATCAACGCTTAGGTACAAAAAGTGGATTATCTTCTAAGATAGTTAAGGACTGGCTAGATCATCAAAAACGTTTACACATTGCATAAACCTATAAGACATAAATTTTCAACGAGAAGAGTGATGGTCCTCCAGTGTTGATTGATCATGGCAGCTGGATTTAGTAGACATGCAAAAAAATAAATCTCAAAATAAAAATTAATTATACGTATTAACAGTTATAGATATATTCAGTAAATACGCTTGGGCTACTCCTATTAAAAAGAAAACTGGAAATGATTTCGCAGAGGCGTTTCAAAATATATTTAAGGAACGAATTCCTAGAAAAATACATACAGATAAAGGACTCGAATTCATAAATAAACCAACTCAAGAACTATTTACAAAACATAGAATACATTGGGTAAGATTGGGTAAGAAAATCTTCAAGGTAGTAGAAAGATTTTAACAGAAAATTTAAAATCTAAAATGTGGAATATTTACAGAAAACAAAGACAAAGGAATGGATTGTATTCTCCCTGGATTTTGTAAAAAATTATAATACAAGTTCTCATAGAAGTTTAAAAATGAACTATGAACAAGGATTCTCTTGAGAAGAATAGTTAAAGTGTGGTATGAAAATTTATTTCCTCGTACTAAGTCTAAACTTAGTGAAACCAATAATTTAAACCTTGTGTGATTAGATGTAAGAATCTAGCAGAAATATTTAGATTTTAGAAAAGTTATCTTCCAAACGTTTAGAGAAGAAATATTTTATTATATCTGTGAAAATTTTGAAAACAAATCCTATAACTTATAAAATAAGAGACATGAGTAATGAAGAGATTATTGGAAGTTTTTATGAAAAAAATGGTGAAATATTAAAGTGAATTATACGAGATAGAAAAAATATTAAAAGAATAAAAGAAAATATTAGTTAAATGGAAGGGATACAATACAACATCTTGGATAATGAAAAAAGACTTAAGGGAAATATAGAACGTGAAACGGTAAATCAGTTAAACAATAAACTCAAAACAGTTAAACATCACATCAAACAGTTAAACGCTTTACGACAACAGATTCCTTATGTAAATACGGAACCGCGAAACGGTTAGATGTTTTACTGTTTGATGTTAAATCCAGATGTGGATGTTTTGATGTTTTTTTTCAAGGTGGGCTTTATTGAATATTAAAGAAAAATCTGATTTAGTAAATATCAGAAAGAAACTTCAGAAAAAGATTTTTAAACGAAAAATTAGGTGAACAAGAATATCTATCAAGAAAATATTTAACACCACTACAACCATTAATTGAACCGATTAGGGATATAACTACGCATCAAAAAGAAATACTTCAAACCACCAACACTACCAGCTCTTACTTTTCACGTCAAGTTCCTTTAGCTATCGAAGATGTACCAGCATCACCTAGCTCTCCTAGATATAATTTTACAAAGTTAGGAAAAATAGCAGGAAAATATTTGCAAGTAATTTATTATCCTAATAAATATGACAACGCATTCGGTATTAAAATGGCTGAAGGAGGTGATAATTTTAAATTAGGTAACGCAACAGTTAAAATTGATGGTAATAATTTAATTATTGATAAAACCCGATACATCGGTACTGAAGGTCTATGGAAACTTCTAACCTTGAAAAATCCTGGAGAAGTTTTCGTAAATGACTATAATAATTATTAGAAAATAATGATTCAAACTAAGCGTTTTTTAGATACGATGGAAGTACTGCTAAATCGAATAGGGTGATAATTATAAGAATGTTTTATTACACACAATATATGAATGATATAATTTGCTTGAGAATTAAAATCAGAATTACTCCAGAAAGTAAGAACACTAGCAGAAAGCAGTGTTGGGAGATACTCCTCGAAGAACTACGTAAGAGACGTATCCTGAAATATCAGGTACAGAGGATTTAAATTTTTACCTTCAGATCCTAATGATCTTGTAAATAAACATAGAATATTATTTTCAGAAATTATGGGTAATACTAATGCATTTAATGAGTTACAAGCAATTAATGATGAACTGTTAAGATTAGGTATATTTGATACAGCATATAATAAAATCTTCTAAATAATTTTTTTCTATAATAAATGAGCATTGTGGTATCTAGTAATACATCTGATTTCAAATATAAATTTTTTACCCTTCCTTTAAGGTGAAAAGGGTAAAACACATGAAATAGCGTTATTAAATATAAATAACTATATTCAGTACCTAAATATTTATGATATCGAATATAAATTTGCATATGAATATAACGGTTAAAATTTTTGAAATATTTATTTTCCAACAGGAGCTTATGAAATCAAAGCTATTAATTACATTCAAGAACATCTTGATAATACAATTATAAGCAGCATTCATTTTTCACGGACGATATAATTGTACTAATTTATCATTCATGTTAGGAAGGCTAATTTTATTATATATTTCAATGAAAAGTCATTTTAAAAATCTTTTAGGATTTAGTAGGATGGCTATTTGAAGGCATTGGAAAACATGAAAGTGAAAACATTGTTAATATTTCACCAGTAAAATTCTATCTTAGTTAATTGTGATATTATAGAAGGTTCTTATCTAATGGACATCAAAAACCAATTTTTGTATAGTTTCTTTCCCGATGTTCCCCCCGGTTATAAAATAAATGAAGAGCCTAATACATAGTATTATATCTACCGATAACAATTCCAACTGTTAATTTGATTCAATATTTGGCTTACTGATCAATATCATAAACCGTTAAATCTTCGAGGAGAAGAAATAACTTTTCGATTCCATTTATATTTTAAATAACTTTTTTTTTCTGTCTTATATAATAGGACCACCATTGATTTAAAGCAATCAGTGACATTTCAAAGCACTGAAAAGAATTTGAATATCAAGTATAACCTTATACAGGGAGTTGATTTTAAATACACCTAGAGTGATATAAGAATATCAAGTTCAAAATCAGGATGAATTTTTACTACCTTCTAGAAGTTATATCGAGGGATCTTTAAAAAAAGAAGATGGATCAACATTTAAAAAGATCAACCTGGAACTGGAACTGGAACTGGAGCAGGAAAAGAATTATATATAAATTTAATTAACAACGGAATCATGTATTTATTTTTAAGATATTTATTTTCAAGAGTCGAATATCAACTTGGAAATAAAAGTATGGAAGAATATCCAAATCCTGGACAAGCATGAACTATGAAAGGACTTTTAACATATCCACTTAATTATTTAGAAGGTATGAATTTTATGTGGTCACCTGATAAATGTGATAAAAGTATGTCCGAAAATTAATATTTCTGGATATGTGGAGAGACACCAAATACTTAATTTAAGAACTCATCCGGGAAAGTTTAGTGTAGCTTACATTCCCGTTAAGTTATAATATTGGATTTTGCGAAATTATGATAAAGTAATTATGTGCATAAAACATCAAGCTTACTTAAGGAGAAGATAGAAGATGGCTTATAATGATGCCCTATAGTTAAAATTTCATTATGCTATAAATAACGATGTATGGTACTTATAAAGTTCTGATGGTAAAAATTATTCTTATCGAGAATAGTATGGAGAATACCACACGTAACACTTACTAATTCCAGATGAATATTTAATATTAATTTAAACAGCTAGGTACTGCAGATATTCAAATAAGTTACTTTAAAATATAATTTTTTTGAATAGACAGTGTGAATCTATAGAAGTAAATCAGGACAACAACAATTCGATTGGAGATTAAATGTTAAACAGCGGATCTGAGAAACCTCGATTTATAATTTTAGCTTTTCAAGAAACAAATGGTGATAATCAAATTATGAATAGAGGTATATTTAATCATTGTAATATAACTAACGCTTTTGTTCAGTTAAATAGCGAAAGATATCCAGAAATGGATCTTCGATTGAATTTAATGAGAATTATTATACAGCCGCTTATAAAAATGCTATCAGATTATTCTAATCATATACTTAATAAAGAAAATTGTTCTATTAGTTTGATAGAATATCAAAATTTGTATCCATTGCTAGTATTTGATGTAAGTAGACAATCTGAAAAAATAAAAAATTCAGTTACAGATATTAAAATAAGAGCAACTTTTAAGAAAAATATATCAAAACCTACAAAGGCTTATGCATTAGTATTATCAGATCGACTTGTGAAACTACAATCTGATGGAAATAAAATGAATATCGCTTTTTAATTTTTTTCTCTTAAATAAATGAGGTATTATTGTATTCATTGTAGAAAAATAACAAATACTGAAAATGTTCAAAAGGTTATGACAAATAAAAGTAGTATGCTTAGAGGTACATGCTCAGAATGTGGAAGAGTAAAAACTCAATTTACTTCTAATAAGATATAAGAAATTTAAAAAATTATTAAAGATTTAGGGGGGGGGGCCGATCTGCCCCCCCTAAAATTAATTATAAAACTCTTTTAAATAATAGAAACTAAAACGAGGTGGGAACAGTTACTGTTCCCACCTAATCTTAATTTACGATAATTAAAAAAGGAAAAAATTATATATAAAATTTTATATATAATAACTTTTTTTCTTCTTAAATAAATGACGTACAACGATATGAAAGCATATCTTACACCAAATCAGGTAAAGAAGTTAAACAACGCAGTAAATAAAAAATCTTCTATATCATTTATAATCAATCCAAAGGATAAAGGAAACATATCTCTTCTCCTAACTCTAACTCAAAAAGCTAAATTTTTAAAAGGTATACCATTTAATTTAAAATTAAGCATATCACAAGTAACAGCCTTGGCAAAACACGGAGGATTTATAATAGCACTTCCAAATTATTAGCAGCTTGCAAGTTTCAATTGGGTCTCAGGCGTGGAGCTGCGCTATTGCTAAAACCTGTAAATGATAAAAATAAACGGGACAAAAGCATTAGAAGAAACTAGAAGGCATAACCTTCAATATGGAAAAAAAGAAACAAATGGAAACAAGGTATTTTTTTAAACCATACCCTCGCGCAAAACTGCGAGGGTTAATTTTTTTAAAACCAATACAAAAGTTGAATATTGCCGATGAAAGCGTTTTGAGTCAATATGATCTTATGAAATACGTTAATGAGCTTAAAATTCCAAACTTGAGAGGAATTTATATGAGAGATGCCTTCCAAAAAAATCTAATAAAAGGAGTCTGGAATCTTAAATTTGGATTCAAATTAAAAGGTTTCAGGAACTCATTTGGACATGTTTGGTTAAGAACTGTTAATAACTTATCTATTTATTTCGATTCATTCGGTGTTCAACCTCCGACTGAAATTTGAAAAATTATAATACAAAGGCAATATTGTCTATTCAACATATCAAATAAAAAAACTGAATGAAGTTATTTTTGCGGTCATTTGTGTTTATTCGTTCTTTTTGGAGTAACCGATTGAAATTAAATTTTTACTCAATTCTACAAGAACTTTTTTCTCTATAATAAATGAGTGTTAAAAACTTTGGTGAAGGACCTCTAACTAGACGTGCACCACCAGGACCGCGAGTTCGAGGACTTCTAGAACTGTCAGGAATTGATTTAAATATTTAGATGAGGAATGTAATTTTGATATTGAAAATAAAGGCTGGCAAATGGCGGCCTAATCCTTCGGAAGAAAACGATGTTCTACAAAAATTTTTAATACAGATAATTTAGTAAATGAAACAAGAAGTAAAGGTTTTGAATAAATATGTTAAAAACATGACGGGAAATATGAAAAATCAATAACTGAATTACATCTTGAGGTGATCACTATTAAACAATTTGTTGCAACGAAATTAAAATTCAACTCTTTGATATACATAATAACGTTCTGTTAAAAGATGGTTTTGAAAACGTCTTAAAAACGATTAATAAACAGATTTCAACTCTTAGTGAAAATATAAATAATTTTAAAAAAGAAACATGTGCTTACGAAACAATAATTTTTCAAACAAATTCAAAATTAGAATCAGGAAAGTTTCCGTTCGTATTCGGTATGAAAGGAGGTGCTTCTGAGAAAACTGGTTATGTTATGCCTTATGAAGGATTTATTGATACAGTTATATTAACCTCGCAAGATATAAATCAACATATATCAGTAAAATTGTTAATTAACGGATATGAATATTCCTTAACTTTAGACAAATATCAAGATGAATTCTTTACCAAAATAAGAGTTAATGATCTTCGTCTGAATGAAGGAGATGTTATTCAGATTCAATCAAACGTTGATACTAATAATGTAAAAATGCATGTTGTTCAAGTTTTTGTAGGGTATAACTTTATTAATAAAAATATTATGTTAGGAGATGAACCTCTTGAGACGGTTGAGTTTAATGAGATTGAGAATAAAAAGGAAAAAAATATTTATGAACTTGCTTCTTCAGCAAGAATTAATAAAGAGATGGAAAATATTATTATAGGCGATGACTTTGGAAATGTAGCATATAGTTCTGATAATACTGATCCTGAAATAAAAAGAAACTATGGAGATAATTTATCATAACAACATAAACTTTTTTTTCTCTATAATAAATGAGTGTTAACAAATCAGAGCATAATAAAATTTTGAATCTATTAACTGGTTCGTGGAACACTAACAAAACCTATCTGATTTAAGTCAAGATGTGATTTATAACAGTTTATTGAAACTTAGAAAATAAATACAAAATTATGGTCTGCAATGTTTGCAATTCTACGTGTTGGAGAGGATGAAGTAACTAAAGTATTTCTTCCAAGAAGAGATGTGAATGTATTGAATGATGAGGAAATTAAATTTTCAATGAAGGTAATTGTTCAAAATGCAATATATTGGTGTGATTATCATCAAATAATTTTTCATAAACTTTTTTCTCTATAATAAATGAAGAACTTTCAAAATCTCTCAAAAATTAATGGAATAAATACTAAAAAAATAAAAAAACTCATAGATCAAAAAATCTTTACTAGTAAAGATATTTAAGAATTTAAAGTCATTTTAGATAGATTAGTTGGGTACATAAACTTGTTAAACATTTTAGATACAATAACTCCTGTACAAATAACATTTGATTCTGAAGAAGAAGAAGAAGAAGAAAGAAAAAATTCGTTAAAGTAATAAAAGAGCTTTAAAAATATTAAAAAAATTATGAAAAAATTATTGAAGCTGATTACGATTCAGACTAATTAAATAAAAGGAAAATTATTATATTTAAAATTTTTAAATATAATACTCATATCCTTTTTATACATGTTACTTGATCCACTCCCATTTGTTAATTTCACATATTTTCTTCCACATTTTTTTGTATTCATTTAATGTAATTTCTCTTTTGTTAGAAACTTTATGAAAATCAGATATATTACATTTGACACCACATTAATGGGCAATTTTAAAACAATTTATTGATGAACATTTAAAGAATTTTTTTCTTTCTAACATTTTACTTCAGTTATCACTTCTTCCAATTCATATTGAGGATTTAATTATTTTTATTCATGAATTAATTCTTATCTTTCATTCTTTTATAATATTTTATCAATAACTTTTCCTC
>JABUQX010021335.1:27500-32500 GCA_015478945.1 Trachelipus rathkii
TAACATTTACAAAGTTCCATACTTAACAGCAGTAAAGTAACTACATTGCGCATACAGAACGTAGCCTGTCACACTTTTTAAAATATCGTAAACATCAATCATTTGGTCGATTTCTTCTACCTTAATCTTAGTAATATTAACAAACAGTTTATTCATAACGCTTACCTAATTATTCATATAAACCAGACGAATAGTATGCCTTAAGGTAACAAAGTTTTCACATCAGTAGAGCTAACGATATTCGATAACCTGAACTGAAAATCAATGTTACAACGAAAAATGCTAACATACGATCAGCGCTGATTTAATATAAATTCTGCTTAACCATTCACAAAATCCCTACTTATCAAAGTAGAAAGTAGGGTAACAGGTGTATACAAAACTTAATGCATCCCGAACCTTCCAACATATCAGCAACAGCTAAAGCATATTATCTAACAAAATCCCTAACAAAGTGACCAATCTACAAAGATACCAGCATCATAAACTATGAACTAGACTACACTTCACCAAGTGGGTCACCTCATACATCGAAGTATAACATGCATCTTTGAAAACTATGAATAATACGTAGACACTTGCAAAATTCTCAAGCACAAACTACATTACTCAGCACAAAAAAACGTTACCTTATGCTTACATTTCTAGAACATATCGATCTATTAGTGTTAACAACAGTAATATCTACGAAACTTATCCAATTCTCTAACAAACCAGTTTTAATTTCACATTGTCATAGTCAATATTTAACAAAAAACGTAACAGTAATTAAACATAGCCTAACACATCTAACACTTACAAGGGGCGCACACTTTTTCAAGCAATCTCTGAAGACATATTAACGTAATCTTAACATTGACACAGTAACATGTTGGCAAAAAATGAGATCATTAACCTTGTCCGATTACGATACAGACCCAACGAATATAGCTTACTAACAGAAGTTTTTTTACATTATCATAGAATATTTAACAAAAATTTATCATAACTTTACCTTAAATATCATAATCCCTGCAAATAATAACATAAAAAACAAAGTTTTATCCAAAAAATAACATAAAAATAACAAATTTTATCCAAACATAACATACAAATAAGTTCTTTAAATAAAATGTCATAGTAAAGTCTAATTAAGTGATACCGAACTAAAGCAATAAAATCAGTTAAAATCAGTAAATCAAACCACCCCGCCCTTCCCCCTACCCTCCCTACCCAACCGTCCATGACATTTTGATCTATTGATCTAATGCTATTCCGGTCACATATCGAGTATCAATGATACAAAAATAAGTTCTTTATAGTACTAGCCAACGAATATATGCTAACCAAACAACATGTTTCACCATTAATAAAGCTAACATAGCCTTACCAGAACTAAGAATATAATGTACAATGACAAAAAATAACACATCTTACCGAATAAACTACTAACAATAACAAAATATCCCTACTAAAACAGTAAAGTACCTGACACAGCGTACAAAACGTAACCATTTCCAACACTTTCCAGCAGATCATATAACATATCGATGTTAAAATTTTACATAACACTCTATTGTGAAGTAAAGGTCACAAACCCAAAGGCTGCTGCCTATTACACCAGCTTACACCCCTTCGGGGTGATCCAAGAGATGGGTCTTCATGCATCTCTCTTGGGTGATCTCCATGTAGTGGGGGCTCGTCGCTGGAAAATTGTTCGGTTATTTGTAATAAAGATTGAGATTATGTTGATGAGGGAGCATTCGTGAAACTTTTGTATAAACATGAAAGTACCCTAATGATAAGCCTACCGTGTAAGTCTAACTGAAAACATCTGTGTGCCATATAGCGTCAACCTCGGCGAGTATGTTAGTTAGGTTCTTTGCAGGGTGTAGACAAGTTGGTTACGTTTTGTGATGCCTTCGTTAGTTACTCTACTATATTAATCAGTAGAACTTTGTTAATGTGCACCTGCTTATTCGGTACGTAAGTTTGTTATGTTCTTTATTTTAGTATGAAATTCTTGCATTTATTTTGTAGTGTTTGATTATTAAATAATAATAATAATAATATAATAATTAAATAATAATAATAATAATAATAATATAATAATAATAATAATAATAATAATAATATAAATAATAATAAATAATATAATAAGAATTAAATAATAATAACAATAATAATAATTAATAATAATTAATAATAATAAATAATAATAAAATTAAAATAATCAATAATAAATAATAATAATAATAATAATAATAATAATAATTATAATAATAATAATAATAATAATAATAATAATAATAATAATAATAATAATAATAATAATAATAATAATAATAATAATAATAATAATAATAATAATAATAATAATAATAATAATAATAATTAATGTTCGTGTATGTGATAATAAAATAATATTTGGTCGGATATGTTATGGAACTTTGCTAATATTGACCGTTTATTCGTGCGTTAATTATGTCAGTGTTTTGTCGTGTACTTAATGTTTTAGTTCAGGTTATGATATGTTAGCTTTATTGATGTGAAAACTTTGTTACGATAGCATATATTCGTTGGTCAGTATATAAAACAGCTATTTTTGTTATGTTTATCCAAAATGATACTCGAAATATGGCTGGAATCGATAGATCAATAGATCAGTAGATCAATAAATCACAGAAGGGAGGGTGGGGAGAGTAAGGAGGGCAAGGTGGGAGGTTTGATTTACTGATTTACTGCTTTAGGATCACTAAATTATTTCACTTTACTCTAATATTTTATTCAAGAACTTATTTTTATGTCATTTTGATAAAAACTTTGTTACATTTTGTTTTGTTTTGTTCTAAGTTTGTTATGATAAAATTTTGTCAAATATTACGATGTGATAAAATATTTGTTTGTGTTAGCAAATATATCGTTGATGCAATATGATGAATTAGACAGGGTTATGATAAATTTTGTTAACTATTACGATGTTAATATAAAATTAACATTGTTATGTTAGAGATATGCTTGAAAAAGTGTGAATAGGTTACGTTTTGTATGAAGTGTTAGGTACTTTACTTGTAGTTAAATGCGGAAGTTTGTTAATGCTATAGTTTATTTTGCTTATGGTGTGTTAGTTGTTGTTTGTAAATTATATTCTTAGTTCTGTTATGTTATGTTAAGCTTTTATTAATATAAAACGTTTTTACGTTAGCCATATATTAGATGTTAGTATATAAGAATTTATTTGTGTTATTGTTTTATCCGGAATGGATACTCGAAATGTGAAATGAAACAATAGATCAATAGATCAAAAGGTCATGGAGGGAGGGTGGGGAGGTGTTGAGGGTTGAATGGTTGATTTTACTGATTTACTGATTTAAAGTCAGTAACTATTACAATTTATTTGAATTTTATTCAAAGAACTTATTTATTATGTTATGTTTGGATAAAACTTTGTTATGTTTTACAGTTATTCGTTTGGGCTGTATGCAAATTAGACTATATTATGATAATTTTGTTAAAATATTACTGTGTCAATGTAAAATTAACGCTTAATATGTTAAAGATATGTTGGAAAAAGTATAATAGGTTACGTGTTGTATGCCATGTTAGTTACTTTACTGGTGTTAAGTGTTGAAACTTTGTTAATGTTAACAGTTTATTCGTGGCGTAAGTTGTGTTAGGTTTGTCGTTGTACATTATTTCTTAGTTCATGTTACGTATTTAGCTATTAATTAAAAAACGTTGCTACGTTAGCATATATTCGTGGTTAATATCATAAAGAACTTATTTTTGTGTTTGTTTATCGAAATGATACTCGAAATGTGAACTTGAATCAATGATCAATAGATCAAAGTCATGGAGGGAGGGGTGGGGAGGGGTTGATCAATAGATCAATAGATCACGATTGGACAAGAGCGGTGAATTGGAATGGTGTTATAATTACTGATTTATGATTTAATGCTTTAAGTGTATGTAAAACATGGACAATTTAGTAAAAAAATATGAATTGAATCAATAGATCAATAGATCACGAAAGGGTTGGCGAGGGGACAGTTTGATTTACTTGATTTCCTGATTTACACTGCTTTCAGTGTATGTAAAAACATGACAATTTTAATTTAAAAAATAGACTTAAATCAATAGTCAAATAGCATTCAATAGATCAATAGGATATGTAAAAGGCAGATTGAAGTTACTGATTTACTGATTACTGCTTTAGGGTTATATGTAAAACGTAAATTTGTAATTATAAACTTAAAAAGAATAAAAATTTAATTTTTTTTTTATGTTTTTAATTTTTTTTCTTGTCTGTATCGGGATACATCATAATAAAGCATGTACAACCAGTTCGTCTACTATGTTAATATTTCAAGTTTGGGCCGCGAGACCCTCTTGGTGTGAACGGCTATAACCCGCATTAATGATGTGGTACCTTATATGCAATGTGTATTACCAAGTTTCGTCATTCTATGTCAAATATTTCAGGTTTGGGGCTGGAGACCCCTCTTTGGGTGTGTACGGCTATTTAACCTCTATATAGTTGGATGTGGCGTACCTTATATAAAGGGTGTATACCAAGTTTCATCGTCGTTCTATGTCAACATTTCAGGTTGGAGGCTGGAGACCCCCCCTTTGGGTGTACGGTTATTTAACTCCATATATGATGTGGGCTAGCTTATATGAAGAGACATACCGAGTTTTCATCGTTCTATGTCGATATTCTAGGTTTGGGGGCCAAGAATCCCCCCATGGGTGCTCATGGTCATTTCATCTCGTCTCTACAGCACGTTACGGGGGCTAGAATCCCCCATGGGGGATGCACTGGTTCATGTAACCTCAATCTCACAATGAAGATTCCTCATTATGAAATTGTATACGGTTTCAGATTTCTATGTCATTATTAAATGTTGAGCGGGCTAGCATCCCCCATGGCGATGCATGGTCATGTAACCCCGTTAACGGCGAGCTTATGTTATCCCTAAACGGGGTATCAAGTTTGATAGAGATACCATGTCTTACAAACT
>JABUQX010021335.1:47500-50000 GCA_015478945.1 Trachelipus rathkii
ATTTTTTTTATATTTATTTATATATAAGCGCCTGAGAGCTTAGTGGAGTAGCAGAACTAGCCAACAGTCGTGGGTCCCAGGGTCCCAGGTCCCAGGGTCCCAGGTCGGTTGGGAAAATGTGAGCTATTTTCTCATTTGGTTAGGTCCTTCGTCCTGCAAGGATGTTAAATGAGTACTCGCCCTTCCTAAGATTAAGGATCTGCCTGTGGGCGGTATAGTCTTTCTGTATGATATAGTATATAGTGATATAGGGTATATGATGTATAGGTCCGATAGGTGAGTCTATATATATATATATAGTATTATATTATATCAGTATATTAGTATATATAGGTATATATAGTATATAGGGTATATAGTAGTTTTAGTGGTCATGTGTCTATATATATATATATATATATATATATATATATAATATATATTGTATATATATATATATATAGTATATATATATATATAGTTATATAGTTATATATAAATAGTATTATATAATAATATAATATCTATAGTATATAGTGTACTATAATAGGTATAGGTATATAGTTATGTATTATAGTATAGTATTGATAGATAGGCTGCTGGTAATATACGTAGTAGTATCAGGTATATACTATATATTAGTAATATTAGTTATTTTTTTTTTCCTCTGCGCCCATGGAGAGGATTCTTTGCATCCTGTCAGCCGCGCAAGCATTATTCTCCAGACGTCCCTCTCCTGCACTGTTCCTCTTCTCTTCAGCGCTCTCATATTTGGTAGCTGAATCTTTCCCAGAGAGTCTCCAGCGATGTCCGCCCATCTCTTCTACGGTGCTTCCCCTTGGTGCTTGCTGCCCTCTGGTGTCCAATTCCCCTATCTCTTTCGGCATTATCTCTGCTTCATGCCTCATCCAGATGTCCACCATCTCAATCTCCCACATCCATCTTCAGTAGTGTCATCTTCTTCACCCCTATATCTTCCCTAATTACTTCATTCCTTATTCTGTCTCTCCCTACTCTTTAAAATCATAAGTTCTTAATATCTTTCATCGCCGCCGCTTGTATTCTACTCTCCTCTCTTCTCGTTGTTGTCCATGTTTCCCGCCCCGTACAGCAGTGTCGAGTCAGTATGCTCGTTAAAAATCACTTTTTTAAACTCTATTCCGGATGTTTATGTCTTTCATCATGGGGTATACCGCTTTTATAACTAATCCATACTTTTCCATTTCTTTCGCATAAGTTCTTCCCCACTTCTCCTTATACCGAAAAAGACAGGCGGCCGAGATAATTGCAGGTATCTACCGCCTTCACCTCCTCCTTTCTCACCATCATTCTCATCCCCTCCTCATTTCCTCCGTTTACTGTAATATTTCTGTCTTCTGTATGTTCATCTTTATCCCTGCTTCCTCCAACTCCTTCGCAAACAACTCCACCACCTCATCGAATCGCCTCCTCTCTCTCAGCTTCCAACATTGCCAGATCGTCCGCATGATGCCATTTAGTGTCCTTCAATTCTCCGCCATCTCTCACCTTTTCACTTTCCTTATCACCCACGTCTAAATAATAATGATACAACAGCAGTGGTGGATAAAGACACTTTCCCGCTTCACTCCTGTTTTTCACCTCAACCCATATATCGTTTCTCGCACTCATTCTAACATTACAGCGCGCATTTGTCATACATACTTTCTATCGCCTTCTTTAATCTACCCTTCACTCCATAATTTCTCTCCATAGCTCTCCAGAGCTTTTTCCCTTGGCACTGAATTCGATATGCCTTTTGCAAGATCGATGAAGGGCTACAAAGATATCTTGCCATATTCTCAGCATCTTCTACGAGACCAATTCTCAGTGTGAATAATAGGTCGTCGTATACTCTCCCCTTCTATAACCCGTACTGTTTCTTCTCGAGTCTGCGGCTTGCTTACCTCTCTCTCACCTCCTCTCCTCAATATTCTTTCGTATATTTTCGTCAGATGGTCCCATAGTGAGATGACCCCTATAATTATTAGGCAGCTTCCAGCATCTTCCTTTACCTTTACAGTATGCGGTATTATTATTGCTGTTGGCCAAAAACCTTTCCGGCACCTCCCTCTCTCCAGCAACTTGTTCATCAACTGTGATGTCTCACTTTCAGGCTCTCTCCTCCCTCCAACACCAACTCCACAGCCACTCCATATTCCTCTCCTGGAGCTTTACCCTTCTTCATTCTTTTTATTGCCTCTTCATATTCCTCCACCGTTATCTCTCCGCCTTCATCCTCCTCTTCCTCCTCCCTCATCTAATCTGCAGCTTCTTCCTCTTGTTCCCTGTATTCTAGCCATTTTAGCAGATCTTCATAGTATTCGGTCCATCTTATCATTTCTTTCTTCCGGTCTCATAACGAGTCTCTCCGTTCTAATTTTTAGAAATTCGTTACACTTTTGTTTTCTATATTACGCCTTCGGGCCATACTAAATATGCTTATTTTCCTTGCCTTCGCCCACCATCTTCTCGTTATTCTCTCTGCCATTGCTCTCTGTCT
>JABUQX010021335.1:52500-62274 GCA_015478945.1 Trachelipus rathkii
ATCTTCCCATGCGCTCTTTCTGCTCTCCTTGAAATTAACCCTAAAATGAAGCATGATCCTGCTGGTATCAAATTCTTATTTTGTTTTCCAAAACTTGAGCTTACCGCAAAATATTACTTTGCTCAGCACACCTATGCTCGATTTCTTCCGTTTCCACTTTTGTTCTGTTCATTTGCGCCTGTGACAAATATAAGAGTTCGCTCTTAACCCAACTACACCGTCACACGCGCTATGACACGCTTAATCTTCCATTATTTCTAAACCGCTTTCGAATTTAAATTTTAAATTGGCATGATATTCAAAAATTATTCCTCATTTCGCTTCGATACTTATCAACAGGTTGCAAATGGACCTCTGAATATTTACTGCTTTGTGATCATCAATTCCCTTCTCCTCTGATTTTTTTTTCCTGTTTTTGGGAGTTCGTGAAAATTTTGACAATTATCTTGATATTTCGAAAGCCTTTGATATTTTGGATCAAAGCTTTGTTCTCTAAACTTTCCCCTTTTGGTGTTTTCATTTCCTCTGTGGCCTTCTCTCTGATTTCATTTTGGGTCTTCCTATAGCAACTTTATTGGCGACCACCCTGCATCTATTAAATCAATAAATAGCGGTGATCTTAAGGAATATATCCAACCAAAATCCTTTTCAATGATCTCTCTATTATTTAATCAATTATTAACTAATATGTGGAAGACTCTATCCTATATTACTCTTTTTATTTTGATGGACATCCTAAATGACAACAATCATTTTAAAGTAAGCTAGGATGATGGTTTTTATTCAGCTACTTTCAGATCTATTTTGAATTTTTAAGTGGGTAATGAAAACATGTTGGTTTGTGTTTGTAAAACAAATTTGTATAACAAATTTGTATAAATTTGTATAGCAAATTGCACCTCAGAAATTCAGTTCCTTCATATTTTTACTCGACAAAATTTTAAACACCAATATAAGATCTTTTCAAACACAAATGTCAAACCTTAAATTAATCATAATTTTCTGGATTCTTTTCTCTAGACCTTTCGTTGAAGGATCATATTATTTCTTCTTTGTAAGTGCCTCAAAATTATCTTTACTCAACTCCTGTTGCTTGTTTTTTCCTAATTGCAGTTATTTGCTAGTTATTGCTCCATTTGTAATAATATTATAGCATAGATTATACACATCTTGTAAATTGTGATTCTCCGTCTGTACACTTAATAAAAATTATAAGGTATTAAAAATGATTATAAAAAGTAAATAATAGTAACAATTATAATATACAATTCGGGAAATAAATTTATAGTTAAACATAATTTATAAATAATATAATTTCAATATTAATTATAAATAAAATATTATATAAGGTATTTGTATTTTAAATAATTAAATATATGATTAATATAATTTAATGACAATGAACATATAAACTAGAAATAAAAATTAGAACACAATCATCAGTAATAAATTTAATTAGTCTTGTAAATTTTCTTAGGTTTTGACTTAATTACATAATTCCATTCTTTCTCTATGCAGTGCGACTATCATGCATATAAATTTGAGATAAGAAATGATCTTTTTCAAAGTATTTTTTTCTACTTTTAAAATATTTAAAAGGTGAAATAATAAAAATTCTTAATAATAATAAAAATAACTAAAATGGGAACAGTATTATCATCTTAATGGAGTAGTTATATTAATGATTTCATTGAGATCGATTATGTTAATTATATGAGGTTTAGTAGTAGGAAAGTGATTATATTGGACTGTCATAATGACCGCGACCTTTTATTGACACTTTTTTATTTTATTTGATCACTTTTGTACCCTCATAGTTCGAGCCTCAATCCTAATTAGTGAAATCGTTGAGATATTGATAATTTACCTTAATAACATTTTATTTTATAGATATTAGTGCCAATTATGAGATTACCTATTTTTTATTTGAGTAACCTCATGTTATTTTATTTATTTAGTTATATCATATTTGAATTATTAATTTATTTGAGAAACCTCCGTGAATTTATATTGAAGAGAAATTCCTTGGAGTTTTATATATTAGATAGAACCTCGGGAATAACTAATTTAATATAGAGAAAAACATCTTGATTATTTTTTATTATATTGCTTAAGCAAACTTACCTATAATTTTTATAGTTATAATATTATTGGGGTGTCTTGAACCCTTTAATAATATTTTTTGAGAACACCGGAATTATTTTGAATTTGAACCCGTTATGATTTTTACTGAAAATTCATAAAACTAAGTATCAAAGTTACTGAAATATGTTCCAATAAGTGAAAAATAATAATGATTTTTTAAGAACCCAAATTTTTTATGAATGTTACTTTTCATAATATTTTGTAGATATATTCTTAAATCTTATTATATTTTCCTTCAATAATTTTTTGAAAGGAAATAAGAAATTATTTTTTGAAGAAACAATTCCTAATATTATAGTTTATAATTAATAAACACACAGGAATAGTTTTTATAGAATGAATGCCCAAAAATTTATTTGAAGAGAAACACATTCTATTTTATTCTATAATTAGGCTTACAACAAATTTTTTATGGTTAGCGGTCATTTTTGATCTTTTTTCCTCAAGAAGATAGGATTTTATAGATTGAAAACTTTCCTGATTATTATTGAGATACCCGAGGAAATTTTATTGAAAAAAATCACCAAATTATAAATGATATAACCTATAAAATATTTTTTATAAAACCCAAATTAATAATTTATGAAACCCAAAAAATTTTTTTTTGAAGAACGCATAAAATTTTATTTGAGAAACCTATTAATTTTTGAGTTAAATCTTGCACAAATATTTCTATAATTGTTTGTCAATCCACTTATAGTCTCATTTACTACGTCTACTACTCAATCAATAGCTCTCTAGTTCAAGCACACTTTAGCGTACAAAGGTGGGATTTTAACGTACTAAAAGCCCGAGGTGAGCGGTTGCGTCATTGTCCCAATTCAGTGATTAGTCTAAAGCTCATGGTTGAGATAATATTAATTTCCAGTTTTCGGGCCGCCATGTGTTAGATTATAAATAACTGTTCTAGGCTAAAACACTATACTTGTTAATGAGATGCTCTAATATACCGAGCACCGTTCAGTATTGATCTCTTATTAGTATAAATCTGTTAAAACCCTATCTAGGTAGAGCACACTATAAAATAACAATGAATATCTAGAGATTAACTGACTGAGAGCATATGTGGAAATGAAATACAATTAAGTATTTGATGACCTCACCCTTAATTAATCAATATTGGTACCAGCCACTTATTGTAGGGCTTTAGCTCCTATCACTTAATAGTTATTGTAGGTCATTTTTTACTCTGATGTAGTTAAAATAATGATCTGCAGAATAATCAATTACATGTTTTTGTATTTAAGAGAACTTGTTGGATGTAAAGTGATGGTTTAATCATATTCAATTATTAACTGTTGCAACCGCTGATTTTTAGTTCGCAGCGTCGAGCGCATCACACACACACACACACACACACCATCACGACATCCACTACCAACCTCAGTCTATCTCAATTAATATAGTCACTTATACTAACTTCAAATCCTATCCACATAGCTTTAATATAACTAGACACCTCCAGTCACTACTAATCACACCGTAGACCATAAATAATATAGACCTACTAACTCCTATAGCTATCTACACATCATTTAGCTACATAATCATATCACCTAGCCTAATACACATAGCTCTCATAATCTACACTTAAGCCTACCCTTACATAGATTCAAATATTTCATATGACGAGGCTTTATAAGAATAGATCCGGCAAGAAGTGAATGATGTACCTTAATTATTAATTACATATTCCTTACAAATTACTCATTAAGCACTCCACCGACAGCTATTTAACTAACTCTATAGCTACATGATAACTTTACATAACTTAATGATTCCATATCATCTAGCTATTATAACGTACAACGCTCAGCTATTTAGTGTCGACCATACTAAATCTTATCACTTTCTCTGTAGGACTGCCACCCAATCCCCCCTGCTCACCTAACATCAGCGTAATACTGGATCCTTACTTATAATTCGTGACAGGAGGTTGTATTATTTATACCAATTAAGGACCGTACATAGCGTGCATATGTCCTTACTTATACTTCCTAGTAGTTGGCTTCAGGTTGCCATGCTGAGGACTCTTCGATTTAGCAGCAATCTTTATAGAGACTTTTATGTCATTTTAGATTATACAGTCCACATCCTAGGATAGCTTCCAGGTTGCGATCCCCTATGAATATGACTAGATCTCGGGAATGAGGGCTATATTTGTACCGTGAACTCAGATATATTTGGATGTGTCTCCACAACTTTGTATTGACAGTACATACACCTCAATCAATAAGTGCAAACGTAGATACACAGATAAAATAACTAGTGATGATAATCTATATCTAGTGTTCTATGAGTAATTATAGATATATGAGATAGAACCAGGATGTGACTCTAGACATGTGCAGTGTGTCGGTTCCAAAGTGATGAATATAGATAGATGCACGTAATGATGTGCCAGTTGGTGCCAAGTGAGCATTTTTTTTTTTAGATGGTAAGCCTGATAATGAGTGATAGGCTCTCGATAGTATGCAGCCATTGTGTCTGTACATTCTGGGTAGATGCACTAGGTTAGAAAATTTATTTTTTTACAAATGAGTAGTTTAGTGAGGTAATATGAAACATAATAAGTGCAAACTGATAGTGTCTATATTTGATTTATATCATTTGAAAGTAGTTAGTCTTTCCCGGTGGTTGTAGCAAATTTAGAATTTCCCCTAAGGTAATTTTCATATATTCCCCATATAAATTCTAAATATAGGGCCTCCTAAATTAATTGGAAAATTGATAATAATTTGGATTGCAGACTTAGATCAAAAAAAATCTGTGTACGCAAAATTTTCCAAATAAAATTACATCAAATAAAATTATATTTTTAGATAATAATAGTGTAAAAACTTATTATATTATATATATATATAATATATTATATATAATATTAAGATATAGAATATATATAAAATATATATATATATATAAATATGATAATATATTATATATGAGTTAATTTCTTATTTATATTACTCATTCCAGATCTATATTAAAAATTTCAGGGTGTATATAGTTGGAGGAGATACATGAAACCTATTTTTTATTATTATTGATTATTTATTATTTAAATTATATATTATATATTATTTAATATATTATTCTTATTATTAATTATATACAGTTATTATGTATACAGTAGTTAATTTATATTATAATATATGTATATTGATAGTGTATTATGTTATTATTATATTATTATGTTATGTGTGTATTGTAATGATCATATTTCGCGTTCTTGTACCCCTAGTGGATCTATCTCACGGAAATAATGCGTAAAATCAGATTTCATTAGTGTGCGATATATTACAAGCTGCATATAGTGTAGCATGTCTTACCTACTATTGTATCCGTATAGCCTCAATATATTGTACACATAATTTCACCTTCTTCATCATGTACAAAATGAAATGTATTACTTATATATTATCTTTGACTGTTGCATCGACGACACATAGCATACAGGGAAAGTGAAATAGGTAACACTATATATGAAGTGGAAAGTCAACAGACAAGTGGATCACCGATATGGACACTATATACACACAGTAATAGTCCTTAATAAACATTTAACACCATCTTGTCTAAGCATACTTAATCACTCACCGGTCACCGCATAGACGATTACACCCTTAAACCATTAATAGTACAACTTCACGCTTCAACCAACCCTACATCACTTACTCGAATATTTCGATATTTTCTCAAGGCCTGTATTTTTACGACTCTTGGTTAGCGAGCTCTCATTGAATATTTGTATCAATTGATCTGGGAGGTTCTGCATCCATTTTAACGTTATTCATAAAAGTTAGAAAAATAAACTTCGTCTCTCAAGGTAATTAGATCCATCTTTAGTATTCCACTTCGTTTTGAGTCATATTGCCAACAAATATTGTTACTACCCCATCAAATTCATAAGATAGGTGCCATAACACATCTTTTTTCTTCTAAAGTAAAAATGACACAAGGAAACATCACTTGATGACTGAGAAAAAGCGCTAGGTCTTGACTCATTGTCACTTATGAGGATCATCATATATGATGACGTCATCTAGCTATGGCAGTACCTGTCTATATTTGTGATTGAGAAGTCATAACATTGTCTGAATTAAAAGAGTGTAAATGGTCAAAAAAAGAATCTTTATTTGCATAGCTGTTATAATCTATGCAATTTCCTTCCAAATAACCCCATTCAAACCATATGTGCATGAGCGGGGACACCCTGTATAAAGTGAAAATATTCCATTCAAATAAAGAGTAATTATAATCATTAAAACTTTATATTTGTTGTATATAGACAATTTCGAACAAACGTCTTACAGAATAATTGTTTAGCAACAACTGGTTAACCACACAGTTGGATCGGATAACAGAGTTTACAGGATGGAGTGATAGACCCTAGCATCACAAATAGTGGTGTGGAGCAATTGATTAGGTAAGTCGAAGAGCCGATGTAAGCAAACCGGAAACTAAAAATACTTGCTCACTATATATTTTGAAAAATCGTGCGAAAACGACCTGTATTAATTAGAAAGGAAGTAATGCTAAGGGTAGTTATGTGGGTGGTAATAAAAAATAACAAATAACAGGGTAGGAAATGCAACTGAACCTTCTCGAAAGATAGAAGCACGATGACAATCTGGACCTCAAGACTAAATATAAAATCCTACCGTTTGCGCAAGATCATTAATGATGTCCTGACTTTTAGCAATACCAAAAATAAGAACGCAATTGAATACCATACACCTGCCTCTGACACTCGCCTGTGCAGTGCAGTACCAGCAGGAGTCATTTCGTCTCAGTGACATACCTACCTTGACCAGCGCTGAGCACATATCCTAAGACGCTGGATAGCCGAACTTTGTTAGCGCCGTCGCAGCGCGATACTAGTTCATGGGTCGCTCTTTTTTAGATGCTTTATTTAATTTATTTTTTAGCTCTTGTTTTGTCATGATAAGAATATTTATTTATTTTTACTAATTTATATCTTTTTTTTATTTTTTATTTATGTTATTTATCTTTATTCGTTTATCTTTATTTCATTTTTTATTTAACTATATTTTAATTTATCTTTTTTTATTTTTTTTATTTATATTTTTATTTATCGGCGGATTTCCCCTCACTTCCCCCTGAACGGTTGGGAGAAGACTGGGTGACGACTCATTACAGTTTTCGGAGTTCACTTAAGTCGTTTATACGCTCTACCGGCAAGGACCCCGTCCGAACCGCTGCCGTGATTATCCTTAACCAGCGTTAAGTCTAACTCTCTGCACCGCTACACGCCATTAATCCTTGCACCATAGCCGTGACCAGTATTTATTTTTTTTTCTAGCATTAGTAATCGAGATCACTTTTCGTATATATTAACAATAGACTCATGTATAGAATGTATTCTTAATATGCCTACGAGAAGAAAATACCATAGACACATACACTCCCCCCTATACACACACACACACCCTCAATCATCCCCAAGTGTCAGTTCCGTGCCTCACCTCTCTCGTCCATCATTTACACCGTTATATAACTTCCTATGTACTTCCTATTTCCATTCATCCGTGACCATAGGCTTCTAATCTTGTCTACGAAATATTTGTTATTTGAAACTAAATCATATAACCCATAGTATAACGGCTATTCCTGCAACTCTCCGCCTATACACATAGAGCAGTGTTCAATCGGTATGAATACTCTTTATAGTCAAATTTGCCTTGTTCGTACTAGTATACCTAATAACTTAAGTGTGATACTATACATGTTGCTTCTTGACTCTTCATGTAATGGTACTGCACTATTGGTGTATCCTGACTGATACCCTTGGTTACCTGGCTTTAACTTCGAGTCTTGTCTTTAAGGATACTGCTATGGTCCTTGCTCACATGCTAGCATTTATATACTACTATCTTACGTGCTTCTTATTAAGCCTGTCAATATGTAGTATAATTACATTGAGTCATATCCGCTTGTTAAAATCAATCGGATAATATCACATGTTATGCGGTACAATTATTTAGATCACTAATATCTTTCTTATACTGTGGAATCGCCCACAATATTCACTTATTTGACTAATTATTGATCAGTATATATTAATTATTCAGCCTATCGGTGAATATAATAAGAAATTACTATAACATAAATGTTTCTTGGATAAGATAATATATAGTCTAAGTATAAAATTTAGAATCACACTAGAAATCCATACAATTGTGAAGTTGAGTGATTAAGATAGGATACTATTAAGTTGATACATTTTGTTGTCTTTTACTTGAAATGTGTCACGTAATAATAAACATATAATTATTGCCTCCAAAGAATCCTAATTCCAGTCTCACTTAACCTGAACTGTAAGACTTACGTACTACTTATGCACTACGCACCATTCTTAAGGGCAATAGACCATTCAGTAATATAAGTTCTGTATAGCTTAAAACTAGATCTCTCAGGAGGATGTCTCCCGTTATAGAGTCACATGCAGCCGCCTAGTTTTGTATTATACCTATAGACAACATATTATGAGGGTTATTAGTATATGACATTTATGGAGTGAGTGAGTATACGTTTCCAGTATCACCACTATGCAACAGAATTATGCGAATCTAGATATTATTGTTAGTCTGTTTACCCTCACTTCCTTCTCTCACAAAAAATAATTATAATCTGCTGATAACAACGATACTTCTCTGACTATTCTCCGGCTATAGTCCTCAAGCGGATACTAGTGCCATATACATGTCATTCCTATGTCAGTTCCTATATTATGCAATATTGTCTGCTTGTATAATACTCTTAGTTATATATTACCTTATCTAAGTATTAGTTTGAATTATTAACATGACTCACTAGATTGTTCTGATATTCTGTAAACTGTTAAACTGTGTATATAATTTCGTTTATTATTTACTCTATATAGTAGGTCACTATATACATACTCAGAGTACTTTTCCCGCAAGGATGAGTAATTTTTGAACTGATCAAGGTATCTAGGAGACTTGTCAGATGATTGAATCTGTCTGCACTTATTATTTTTTAATATCTTGAGTTTTGTTAGATAGAAATTATTCTTATTTGATTGAGTATGATATTTGAGAGAGATATTATCATGTTCTGGTGATAGGTACTCTCATGTTGATTAAATGTCAATATAGCGTAGGTATACATCATGTCTGATGCCTATTTTATAACTATTAGGTCTCCACTATTGCGATATGAATATAGATTTTAATAATAAGTTCCTGTACTCTATTATTGACTTATTATTAAGCTATGTGTATTTTATTTAATATATTACCTCACTTTATATTATTATAATATATTTATCATTAACATTAACGTATTATGTGTTGGATAATGGAATATAATATGAGGACTTAGTCACTATATGATAAACTTATTTGAATCAATATAGTCTATATATGACCTTGTTTGACCATGTATTGATTCGGATCAATTGACCTATGGCGGTCATATCCACCTTTATAACCCAGAACGATATCACCACCTAGCCTTAAATACCTTGACACTACTGAGCCATACATCACCTACGCACACCACATTAACACTACAACCACTACACCTACTACCTCAACACACCTGACAACACTTACACACTAACCTAACCTAACTCTCAGACTACGA
>JABUQX010021336.1:0-20000 GCA_015478945.1 Trachelipus rathkii
ATATATATATATATATATATATATATATCTATATATATACTTATAGTCAGTAAAATTACCACGGCTCACACATAAGAAAAGCAGCTAACTTTTTTTACAATTGACACCGCACTCACGCGGGCAGAGCCCCGTCAAGGGGAGGTGGTGTTGAACGTCTCAAATATCACACTAAACGCAAATTACGCAGATGAGCACCGATGAGCTTTAAAGTGAGGGAGATTAAATTGAGTAGGAAACACAGAAGATGGAAGAGAGGGAATTCCCAGAACAGAGGTGGCAGGAAAGAAGGAAGCACCGCAGCTTGAACAAGTCTGGAGTTACTAATATCCAACACAAAACTCATGTGCCACGACACAGCACCCCTTGAGTAGCTACGTGGGCGTCGTAAAAGGGTAATTGGTACGCAGTGGAAAGTTCCCTCGAGCACTTGCCGCTACGGAACCTATAGAAAGAGATAAAGCACCGACATCGCCGCAAAGATAGAGGGTCAAGTGAACTAGAAAGTACAGAGAAAGTTTATAAGCCTTTTTTTCCTTTGACTCGCGACCCTATCCAAAAAGCCAGGTGAAACCAGAGCCAGTGCAAACGGTACTCCATACAAGGGCAGATGAGACCCTTGTATAGCTGGAGCAACAAGAAGAGGAAAAAAAGTCACGCAGACAGTCTAAACAGCTCCCAGTTTCTTTGGAGGCCGCCCTAGCAGCTGTTGTGATGTGAGGTTTCCAAGATTTTTTGTTTATGTTAAGGCCAAGAATGTTTATATTGTCAGCAAGAGAAGGGAGAGAAGAGTCGAAAGAGATAAGAAAGTTAGGAAGTGTCTTAGAGGGTTAGATTTTTAGGAGTTGGGATTTTAAAGAATTGAATTTACAAGGTTGAAACGACCCCACACGGCAATTCTATCCAGATCAGCGAGAATAGAATCAGAAAGATTAAGGCGACGGACAATTCTAGAAGTAAAAGAGGGATCAGAATTGAAATTAGTTAAAGATTGAAGGTTCGAGTCATCAGCAAATGAGTGGATAGAGTTAGATGTCCAGGTTAGAAGATCATTAATGAAAAGTAGGAGATAACACAGAACCCTAAGGAACACCACTATTGACAGAAAAAGAAGAAGTCGCCCATCAACAACAGCCGATATTGAGCAATTTGAAAGAAGCTAGCTATACATAGGTAAGCAAGAGAAGGAGGAAAGGGGAGCTTGGAGAGAGCAGTGACGCGTGCTTTACCCGGTCAAATGCTTTTTGGATATGTCCAGCGCCACCACGCAAGTCTCCCCGTAGTTCTAAAGAGCGAAAACCATAAATCTGTTAAATAGGAAAGTTTATCGCCAGTAGACCTTAGCCAGGCGCCGAAAACCTTGCGCACGCGATCGGAAAGTGAATGAGGATTCTAGATGGTCTAGAAAGTGAAAGAAGTTGAGAAGGGTTTTCAAAGATCTTAGATAGAATAAAAGTTAAGAGCTATAGGGCGATAGTTAAGAAGGATCAGAGCGGCTTCCTTTTCGAATAGGTTGGACATATGCGCGCTTCCAACACTGAGGGAAAGTGCTAGTATTGAGGCATAGGGAGTATAGTTGAACGAGGGAGTGGGTCAGCATGGAGGCCCACTCCCTCCAAAACTCAAGGAGAATTTTCATCCGGACCACCCGCCTTCCTTACGTTCATATGTAGATTTCAGAAGCCCATGCACCCGATCAGACAAATATAATCACAGGCAAAGGCATAGGACACCTGAGAGGTGGAGGAGGAGGAGAGAGAATGCCAGAATCGTCAGGGTTGAGTTAGATAGAGGGAAAATAGGAGGCCGAGAAGAGATTGGCCTTTTCAGTTGGAGTAGTAACAACAGAACCATCAGACGAATAAGAAGGAGAGAAGGATGATTTACAGAAGTTGTTAGAGATGTTTTTGGCAAGAGGCCAAGAAGATTTGTCAGTAGGAGAACCAGGAGGTCAGGGCACTTTCGTTTAATAAAAGTCCACTTTGCTCGTCGGACGAAGAGTACCTCTGCAACGATTCCAAGCTGAATGAAAATTGCTTGAGAGTGATAGGAGAATGAGAAATTTTCCACACACCGATACGCACTGTCTCTAGCCTGAATGGCCAGAGAACAAGCACAATTGAACTATGGATGTTTTGAGGAGAAAAGAAATAGTTGAAGAAGGAATGAACCTGCTCATCCCATCAACGATTACAGCCCCCACTTTATCGGCAGAAGCTGAAACGTCTTCAGAGTCAAAACAGCCACTCAATTATAGTTAGCGTAGAGTCGCATTGCCTCCCAATCGGCCCGATCAAAGTTCAGAAAACCGCATAGGGCAGGATGGAGCTGTTGGAGAAGAAAGTATTAAAATTAGGAGATATAAGTTTGTGGATAGATTTGTTTGATCTTAGAATAATTGTATTTATAGAGAGAGAGAAGGACTAGTGATGGTGAAACATAGGTCAAGGGTGTTCCAGGAATTGGTTGTGACGATCAGATATAAGTGTGAGTACTTTGTTTAGATCCTTTAGATCGTTGAGAATACCGAATGATTTAGCCTCCTCTCTTCTAAATCTGTCAGTATGAGAGGACCCCAACCATTCAGTGTTGTGTACATTGAAATCCCCTAAATAGAGGATCTCAGTATTTGGATGAGAAGATATAACAGTCTCGTGAGAAGTAGTAAGGTAATCAACAAAAGGCATGAAAATCTGTTCTGTTGGGAGAACAGTAGCAGAAGCACAAGATTATTGTAGTAGAAGGAAGAAAGATTTTAAGCCACAGAGCATCGAAGTTAGGAGATTCAAGATTCTCGAGACGTATTACAGGAGTGTTTATGTTTACATAGGCACATACTCCACCCTTCAGACGGAATTATGAAATAGTAATAGTTGGATATATTAAACGAGTTAAAGGATGAATTCTTACCCATCTGGGTCTCAGACAAGAACAAAAGATTAGGGTTAGAGTTAGAGAGGTGGTATTCCACGGATGCAAAGTTAGAGTGCAAGCCACGGATGTTGGTAAAGTCAAAAGAAAGCCTGCGCCTGTGCAAATCCACCATCATACACGCACACACAGTCACAACAACAAAAAAAAACAACAGACAGAAACAAACAGACAAAACCCAAAGGAAAAACGAGGATAAAGTTATTCGTAAGTTAAAACCTAAATTTAAAACCTGGAATTTTAAAAATACACTAAAACCTATATTTACAGTAAATTTCTAAAATATGAATCATCCAGAAAGTTCAAAAACACTCACGCACTCCCACACACTCAAGAAATTGCATACAAAAAAAGGAAAAAAAATACTATTGATCAACTAAAAAGTGGAAACTAAAAACTGTATAAATTATAATAACGGGTTGAATAATCAACTCCATGTGTGGGTCCTGGCTTATACATATTTTAAATGTCAAGGAAAATTTGAATGGCAAAATGAATATTCAGTCAAAAATAAATAAATACCTAAATAAAATTATATCCCATTATAATAATACACAAAATAACAATACAGAATCATATGTTGTAAAGAATATTCACTTCCTGGAGATATAAGAAAATAGAGTTACTGCTAAAGTGGGAAGATTCAGACAAGATACGAGATAATCTTTTAGAAGGTCCAGTTGGGAACAATCAATGAAGACATGGCGAACAGATTGCTGGGTATGGCGACGGCAAATTTGCAGACCTGTGGGAGAAGGATCCCGTGGCATATAGTAACTGTGATTGATAATGGTATGGCCAATACGGAGGCGTGCAAGTTTCACCTCGTGTAAGCTCTTTTGTCTGTGGGAGGAAGAGCATTCACCAATGCTCGGCTTTATATTTCTAAGTTTTGCTCCCCGTTGATCATTCTTCCAGCACTTTTGCGAATAAGATCGATATGTCGGAGAGCAGGATAGTATTCAGTTGGAATATATATATATATATATATATATATATATATATATATATATATATATATATATATATATATATATATATATATATGCTGCTCGTGCTTAGCACGAGTTAACATTATAGAGACGGTCGATTAGTTATAAAATTCAAAATGATACGATAAAATTATCCGGATACCGGATATCCGGCTGGTAGTAGTTAAAACCGGATATCCGGTCGGATATCCGGCAGTCTGTTATATATAAACCGGTATATGGTAAAGGTATAGCACAGGACTCCACATATTTTCTGAAAAAATTCTAAGTCCAAAATCAATATATCGATATGTATATATAGGTCTATATATTACTATTATATTATGTATATTATATTATATATTATTATTATATATTATAATTAATATTATATATACATATCGATATATTGATTTTTGGACTTAGAATTTTTTAAATATATTAGTCTACCATTTACCTGCTATATATATATAAATATATATATATATATATATATATATATATATATATATATATATATATATATATATAGTATATGATATTATATTATTATATATATATATATATATATATATATATATATATATATATAACTCTTAACTATATATATATATACTGTATATATATATATATATATATATATATATATAACAACAACTCTCTCTCTATATATATATATAATATATAATAATAATAATAAATATAAATAATAAATATAATAATATATACTGTATATATATATATATATATATATATATATATATATATATATATATATATATATATATATATATATATATATATATATAGGGTGTCTCACGAGTTATGTTACAGCTGTGTATCACCGTACGGGATGTTTAAGTATGAAAATGTGTAAGAATATAAGTTCGATTATTTAAGGATGGGATATGTTACGTTGGTGTCTGCGCATGCGCAATACGAAAACCGTGCACAAACATGCGAATGTCGAATGGGATGATATATTTTTTATGGCTTCTGTGAAATGCACATTAAAAATGAGGTTGGCTCTTCTTTTCGACATTTTTTGATACGGCTCTTCGTTTCCACGCAATGAACCCATAACGCGTCAATGTTACCATCAATAGTTTTAAACGTGAATGTGAAAAGGTTGAAGAAAACAATGGTATTCAAGACAGCTCATAATATCGATATATGTAATATAATAACGTTGTTAATAGTATCATAACAAATTTACACCTATGAATCTTATCCACAGCATGCAAGAAGGGAGAAGAATGTCAGGTCGTTTCAACTTGTACATACAGTATTTACAAATGTTGTTTGAAGACTCCTCCATCCACGCGAATACATGCCTCAGCCCTCTGGCGCCAGGTTTCATTGCATGCCAATGACAGTGACACCGGGTTGATTCCCCTACATGCGTTGGTTATTCGACGGCAAAGATCATCGGGTGAGGTTACTGGGTCATTAAACCCAGCGTACACGGATGTTTGAGATACCCCCACAGAAAGTAGTCCAGTGTTGTTAAAGTCGGGTGAACGCGCAGGCCGTGAAAATGGAACCAGATCTTTTGATCCATCTTCCCGGAAAGGTTCTGTCGAGTTAGGTCGTCACTATAGCTGCATTCTGTGAGGAAAGAGGGATGTGTGTTAGTAATATATTCTTCGTTGTGTTCTTAAGGTATATCACTCAGGGGGTCAACAAGGACGGTCTGCAGGAAGTGGAGGTAACACTGTCTCAAATTTCTCTCGAAGAACTAAGGCCCGATAATCCTACTATTAATACCACACCAAACGTTGACTGAGTATGAGACCTGGTGATGGCTAGTGAATCTTATATGGGGGTTTGTTTCCGCCCAATGTCTGAAGTTCCACCTGTTATTCATACCGTTATTGGTAAAGCGAGATTCATCGGTCCATAAGATATTTTCAATAAGTCCGGTATCCATTAGAGGCAATCAATGACGGCCGGGAATCCAAGCCGCCTTTTTGGCCAGTGCTCCACGATGCAAACCATGCACAATGTATGGCCTATATGGATACATGTTGTATGCAGCACGAATCCGTCTTATGGTTTCCTTCGATATTCCCAAGACCGAACTGGCCTGCCGTATATACTGAGGACGTTGGATTTTCATGGGTGTATAGCAAGAACGTCAGTTCGACGTCGAATGTATACGGACGACCCCCTCCCGCTGCTCATGATGAGGAATTGAACTTTCGACCCTTTACCTTGAAACCGTCTGTAAACTCTAGGGAATGCCATGTGGCTCTGCGGTCGTCGATGTGGACAACGTTGTCCATATTCTGCAGCAGCTCTACGAGCATTCCTGTTTTGCGTAATGTACACCTCCAACATGTCACGCTTTTCGTCCTGCGTATACTGGTCACGTGGCATGGTCCAAATGTATGTAAGCTCTGACTAAACAAACCACTCTGAAGATATACATTTCACTACACTTTTGTACGCATAATTTGTAAGGATTTATGACACTTAACCTCCATATGATAACTGTTAGTTGGTTGTACACATTCATGGCCGTATTTATTAAGCTACACATAGTACATATCATGTAATCTAAAGGGCATGCGTGTGAGTCATTAGTTTAATTCTTCGGTAAGCTGTATCGAGTATTTTTAAATACTATTGAATATGCCTATTGTATTTAACCTAATAATTTCATATTGGCAGGTTTCGGCTTTTGTAAGCACACGATGTCTACGGATGACTAACTTATATTCTTACATCATTTTCATACAAACACCCGTACTGTGATACACTGCTGTAACATAACTAATAATAATAATATGTATAATAATATGTATATATCATATATATATATATATATATATATATATATTATTATCTTATATATATATATATATATATATATATATATATATATATATATATATATATATATATATATATATATATACTATATATATATATATATATATATATATATATATATATATATATATATATATATATATATATATATATACTCTTTATATATATATATATATATATATATATATATCAAAGTGGAGCGTTCCGCAATTTAAGTCGCAATTGCGAATACCAAAATAAATTTCGTAATCGCGATTGCGATAATTTGAAAAATGTTGCGGAATTACAGTTAGCGGAATGCTTATCATTCCACAATTTAATTCCGCAATTCCTAATTAGAGGACTACCAAAATTGTGGAATTTCAGTGGAATGCCAGAATTTATAGTCCACATATTTTTACACGTTGGCCATCTTTGTATCTCCGGCAGCAACACCGAAAATCGGTATTTTTGCATTCGATTTTATTAAAAGTTTTTGTAAATAAGCAATAATTAACAAAAACTTAAGGTTTAAATGCATGAATAAAAAAGTTTGAAAACAACAATTTGTTCTTTTTCTTTTATATAAATTTTCTTAAGCTTAAGTTTTAATGAGTATAATTTATGAAACGTGTCACTACCATGTATTTCAGATAAAAATGTAATGGATAAACATAATGATAAAGATAAAGATAAAATACATTGGTACCCAGCATCGAAAGTCTAAACAGTATATATATATATATATATATATATATATATATATATATATATATATATATATATATACTCTATGCTCAACTATATATATATATATATATATGTAATTTTCAAATTATTTTGAATATTTCCCCCAACGAGGAAGAACCTACTGGGGAAGTAATTATCCGGTTATCCGGCCGGATAACAATGATATCCGGCCGGATACCGGATAGTCAAAAAATTGGCCGGATACCCGATATTTTTTAGATATCGGCCATCCCTAATATATATATATATATATATATATATATATATATATATATATATATATATATATATATATATATATCTTCTTTATATATATATATATATATATATATATATATTTCATTCCTTTACTTTCCACAGATGTGGTAGAGTGTATTACATGCACGGAAATCTGAGGCATGCTTAAGCATTCCTAGGGTATAAATAAGTGGTAGTGGGTCCCCCACTACCTCTCTCCCTTTAGTTGCCTCCTACGGGACACTGATCATACGCAGTAAGAATTCTTTCTCTCTCCCATCCCACACTGGGATATATGAAAATAAAGGTATTGTCTGTAATAGTAGTAGTATTGTTATGTGTGTGTGTGTGTTAATGGAGAGTCTTCTTCTGTGTGAAAAGAATGTGGGAAATGAGTGCAAGAGGGGTCCACCAACCATTGGACAATGGAGTGTCATGAGATGTACCCTTCACCAGCAAAATATTACATGACACGCAAAATATTACATTTTGGAAACATACATGTTGTGGGAATTGTTTCTCCCCCCTCACACACACACACACATACACATATATATATATATATATATATATATATATATATATATATATATATATATATATATATATATATATATATATATATATATATATATATATATATATATATATATATATATATATATATATATAAAACAATGTCTTAATGGAGTTTAACCTTAGATTCAGATGTTCAATCAAATAGTTCGAGTGAAAACGGATTAGTAAAAGAAGCAGAAGGTTGTTCAATATGCTTTGGAAATTTAAGTGAAAAAATTGGGTCTCCTGAAACATGTGATCATTTCTTCTGCCTGGAATGCATTACTGAATGGGCGAAGGTATGTTTCTGTAGCATGGAAAAGTATGCCTTCATACGTAATTTGGTTAAAGATTAAGTAATAGTTTTATATATGCGTTTTTCTTATTTTATCGATAAATTTATTAAAGTTAATGTAGTTTTAGAAAGAGTCCATGTTATCTTCAATAAATTTCTAAATATATTCTTTTATTGGATTTTCAATTTAATTATTATTAAATATTTATTGTAATTATTTTTTTTTTTCAGAGAAGAAGAACTTGTCCAATTGATAGAAAAAGTTTTTTGAGAATACAATTGTTTGCAAAGAGAGAAGAAGAAATTCAAAGATCAGGCGAAGATATAACTCCAGATGGAGATCGCTTTGATATAACACCAGATGGAGATAGCTTTGATATAACGACGTTGGAAAATTTGTTCCACCAGTTTCAACAGTTGAACGATGCTGTTTATGATATGAATAGGACACTTATTAATCTTGGGCAGCGATTTCAGAGATTAGACAGTTTACTTTCTTCTCGAGTGTTCGATTCCTCTTCCGAATCTTAGGTAGCAATTACCTAGAACAGTTCCCCTCCTTAAAGGTGGCTATGCTGTGAACTTGAAAAAACGTATAATTAAAAAAAAAAAAAAATTTAAAAATAAAGCGTTTCCTTTCATTCCCCATTGCTTTGTTGGAATCCAAATTTCCTTAGTTTCTTTTTCATTTCGTTTCCTCACTTTCCCTTCATACCTTTGTAAACGGTTGGAAATTTAACTGTAATACCATTAAAATTACTTATTTTCAACAATGAAGTGACCTTTCAAACTGCATATTTTTTATAATAAATATTAATAATAATCATCATTTCTATTGAGTGTTGTAAGGGAAGTTATATGGTGGTATTTTGGTCGAAAGAGTAAGTCGAGTAACTGAAGGACTGATTGGTGAAGAACAAGATGCGTTTAGAAGTGGTAGAGGATGTGTGGATCAAATCTTTACATTGAAACAAATGATTGAGAAAATGAAAAAGAAGAATAAATTTTATTTAGGTTATATGGATTTGCAACAGGCGTATGATAGGATTAATAGGGAAGCTTTATGTCAGGTGTTAGTGATAGGCTTCTGAATGGAATCAAAAATATGTATGACTATAGTGAAACGTGTGTAAGAATAAATGGAGTCGAAAGTGATTGGTTTGATATTAATAGCGGAGTGAGGCAGGGATGTTTTGGTCTCCTTGGTTATGCAATTTGTATATGGATGGGGTTATGAAAGAATTAGAGGTTGGGGATGGTGTTAGAATGATGGAAAATGTAAGAGAGTGGAGGGTGCCCTATCTATTATATGCGGATGATTTGGTTTTGTGGGTCGAATCTGAAGAGAGTTTGAGAGGATTGGTAGAGAGATTTGGCAGGGTGTGTAAAAGGAGGGGTTTGAAAGTAAACGTAGATAAGAGTAAGGTTATGGTTGTGTGTGAGGACAGTCCTCCTCGGTGTGAAGTTATGTTAAATGGTGAGCAGCTGGAACAAGTGTCTGAGTTTAAATATTTATTATATATGTCGGCTGAAAAGGGAACGGATGATTCAGAGTGCAGTAGGAAAGTTGTGAATGGCAGGAAGGTGTCTAGTGCAATTAAATCGTTGGTGGATGTAAAAGGACTAAGTCTTGAGTGCGCTAGGGTCTTACATGAGGGTATGTTGTTACCTGTATTAATGTATAGTAGTGAGACTATGGTCTGGAATAAGAGGTATAGATCTAAAGTACAATGTGTTCAGATGGACAATCTTACGGGCGTGTTAAGTGTGAGAAGAATTCATGAAATGAGGAATGAACGTATTAGAGAGTTGTGTGGTGTAGGGAAAGGGATAAATGAGAGAATAAATGAAATTACGTTGACATGGTTTGGTCATGTGGAAAGGATGGATGATAGTCGGTTAGTTAAGCGGATGTATAGTGGTGAGTGTGCTGGGAATCGACCGGCTGGGAGACCGAAGAAAAAGTAGATCGAGTCGGTAAAGGAATGCCTGGAGGAGAGAAATGTGAGTTTGGCAGAGGCGAGAATAAAGGTGCATAATAGGAGTGAATGGCGATTTTTTGTGAGGGGGTATGGCTGTGGCCCACCTGGGCCAAGGGATGAACCCTACATTGACGAGATGCCATAGTGAGGGTCCGTCGCGGTCCCGGGAAGCTCTAAGGTGAACTTTCTGACTGACTTCTCACTAAAAAGTATAAAGGTTGCGGTAAGGCTAGGCCTTTTCGACTTGCGTCATATTCTTCTACTACTATTCTGTTTTCAGTGCATGCAACGCACCTTACCCCCCAGCCTTGGGGAGAGAAAGTGGATGATTATAATTTCTATAATTTATCGTAAAATCATCATTACTATAAAACATCATAAAATAAATAATATTATTCAAATTGAAATGTTTGGGGTGGGTAGATTTTTTTACTTGGAATTGTAGACTCGGTTGGGCAATAAATCACTAATCACTAAAAAAAAACATTTTAATATGTGCAAACTTAGACATAAAGCATCTTATTTCAAATGTTTGAACAGAGATGGCTTTTGGGAGTCTGTGATTTCAACGAATGAAAATAATATCTCTTCCTGTGCTGAATGAAAGCGCCGTGTTATATGGAAAGAATATTTCTATGAGGAAATGGGTAGGAGAAGGGATGCTAGAATCATCCAGGGTGGAATTAGATAGAAAATAGAGGCCGAAGAGAGTGTCTATTCAGCTGGTGTTTACTGCAGGTATATCAGAACGAATAAGAAGGGGAAAACAGATTTTCAGAAACTTGGTCAAGATACCAGAAATTTTTAATTTTATTAGTAGGAGGGTCAAAGGTGTATGTACACTAACGTCCACGCATTGTTTCTATCATGAATGTCACGAGAGCAGGTTTCATTGAACAGAGATGTTCTGAAGAAAAGATTTTGTTGAAGAAGGAATGAACCTGCTATTTCCATCTTTGGTTACGGCCCCACATTTTCAGGATGATCAATGTTAAAGTAGGGTTAATTGCATGGGTAGAGTAGATGCTGCATAATGCACCCCTAACCCCTTGCCGAAAAATATGTTTAGGGAAGGAAGATGTCGATGGATAATATTACAATTAATAGTTGCATGGTTGTGGTTAGAGTTACCAATATGAGGAAAATGGTATTTATATCGAAAATTGAGAAGTCGGGCGTTTTTAAGAATACCGAATGTTTTTGGTCTTTCCGCCTGTTTCGGTATGAGAGAAACTCAGTCACTCAAGTTACTTGGTTTACGTTGAAATAGTCTAAATAGAGGACCTCAGCATCTGGTCTGAAAATGCAAGTCGTGGAAAGTTGTAAAGAATTCAAATGTTTTATACGGGAACAGTAACAGAAAAATATAATGGTATAGTATATAGACATTTTGTGCCATGGACCATTGAGGTTAGGAAGGGTAGGTTTTCTAGAGGTTTTAAGGGAAAATTGATGTTTATATAGGCATAGACTGACTCTAGACAAAATCTTGAAAAATGTCAGTTAGATATATATATATATATATATATATATATATATATATATATATATATATATATATATATATATATATATATATATATATATATATATATATATATATATAATATATATATATATATATATATATATATATATATATTCCCTTTACAATGTCCAGGGTTTGAACCAAGTTTGTTATTGGGCAGATTTTAATACTTTATATACTTGTGTATGTTTTCTACGAAAACACCGCCCAGGACCCCTCAAAGCCTAGGGCTGCCATTGCCGCCCAGGGCCCCGCAAAGTCCAGAGCCGCTACTGTTAGGAAGGGTACGTTTTTTATAGGTATTAAGGGAGAATTGGTGTTTATATAGGCACATACTGACTTTAAACACAATCTGTAATATGTCAGTTAGAAATGTTTAAGTTATTAGAAAAGAATCCAGGGATACCTTTGTCTCAGACAGTAAAATGAGAATTGGTCAACAGACTGGAAATTAACAAGTAGGCCACGGACATCAGCAAAGTTAATTGAAAACCCATTGCTACGCCAAGCCCCTCTTGTAACAAAATATTTAATAAGAAGGAAAGAATTCAAAAATAGATTAGTTTTTAAGTTTACTGGAAAAATAAATTTATAAATATTTATAGGGATTTTTTTGATTTATATAATTTTCTATTTTTTATTAAATGAAAATATATGGGGGAAAATGAATTCTTCTTCCTTAACTTGCTGGGTTCCTTCCTCTTCTGTTAATACCAGTTAAATTTTCTACTATCATCAATTTAGAGCCAATCATTCATCTGTAAAAATGGGACTTTTATAGGCTCTTCTATTTATTAATATGGTATAAAAAAAACTATAATGTACCTCCACATATATCTTTTCTATTTTTTTTTAGTTTTAATGGATTTTTTATTTTTCTTTACCTTTAACTAATCAGTTTACCTACTAAGTTTAAGTAAGTGCAATTAACTACAGGCAGAGTTACTTAGGTCTATATAGAAACTATCAAAGACGACAAAGAGCATCAATCTATGAAAAAACAAAACAAAAGTAATACCCTATAGATTCAATTATTTATTGTCTTTACAATGGCCCACACAGAAAAATAAAATTTAATCTAGTAGTTTATTCTTTCCATATCTAATAATTGAAGCAACTGGTTATTCATTTTTAATAGGTGGGTTCTCTATCACTTGTAATATTTACTAAATAAATAAGGGAGAACAAAAAGAGATTTACAGTAAACAAATCAAATTTTGTTTAATTTTTTCACCTTTTTTTCCCCCGAAGAATTTCCAAGTAGAAAACTGAATATGTCTTCTTCTTCTGTCTAATGTGCTGGTAAATAGGTTCTCTTCAAATCCAACCTTTCTCCTTAATATTTTATTTATTTTGATATTCTTGATAGGACATGGGGTAGAAGTCCTAGGCCTATATCTTATTTTCCTCAAAAGAAAATTGTTATTTTTGGTCTGTCTTGCAAATTTTTAAAATAAATTAAAACAAAACGTGCAATGGGATCAAAAAACTTGTTTTTTGAGTTGTTCACTTAAGTTTTTTTTATGAAATTAAATATTAATGTCATGTTATAATAAATTGAATAAAATAAATTAAACTTCATTCTTTCCGATATTAATTCGATACATTAAAAGCAAAAGTATTATTTCCAATCACCAATTTTGAGCGGTCAAATTATTAAAAATTAAAATAGAAAAAAAATTATATATATATATATATATATCATATATATTATATATATATATATATATATATATATATATATATATATTTTATAAATATATAGAAAAAAAAAAAAAAAAAAAAAAAATAATATATAATATATATATATATATATATATATATATATATATATATATATATATATATATATATATATATATATTTATATATATATATATATATATATTATATAAGCCATAGTATATATTACATATGCAGGGTGATTCAAATCCTCAGAGACAAACTCGGAGGGCTGATAGAACAAACGATAAGGAACATTTATTGTTAAATAACCTATGTTGTACGATGTTTTTCGTTTCAAAGTTAGGGGATTGAAGTACAGCTACAAGTTTAATTTGTGTGACCGCGCTCGCATGTTAGGTACCGACGATTTTAGGTTACTCATATACTCAATTTTAATGTGTTTTGTGCGTGCGTACATGTGTGTACGCTTAACGTCCTTCGGAAACACGTGGCAATACCTTTACCTTGCCCAATTCATCTTTGATTCAGTACAGTGTAGGCATCGATTACGAATGGATCACTACACTCTTCCCGAGTTAACAGACATGATAATGTGTTACGGTGCGGCGAACGGAAATGGACGAAGAGCGCACCTCATGTACCGGGAACGTTTCACACAGAAATCACCCTACCACACAATGTTTGCTCGCTCATCAGGGCCTTCGAGATAATGGGACCCTTCGTCCCGGTGCATGGTGGAAGACCGCGTAAATACGAGCGACTCCTGCGTTTAGAAGAGGTGGCTTGAGAGTAGTCGCCACGACCCTCGTTAGCACACGCGCCATTGCCCATGCCCATAGGGCAATGGCGCGTGTGCTAGTCGACGGGTCGTTGGCGACTCTCTCAAGCACCTCTTCTCAAAACGCAGAGTCCTGCGTATTACGCGGTCCTTCCCACCATGCACCGGGACGACGGTCCCATTATCTCGAAGGCGCTGATCACGTCGGGTTCGGGTCTTGGAAGAGCAAAGCCTCCATGCATACCACCTACAGAAAGTACAAGAACTTGGTCCAAACGACTTCGCACCCCGTGTGCGATTTGCCCGGTGGTTTCTGGAACGGAGCATAGATAATCCTCCTTTCCTGCAATGTCTTGTTTACCGATAGGCCGTGCTCACACTGTGCTTACTTCAACAGCAAGAACGACCACATATGGGATGAGGACATTCCGCACGCAATGTTCATCATCAGAGTTCACCAGCCGAAATTTACCGTAAACATCTGGGTAGGAATTCTTTGGGAATATCTGCTGGGACCTGTCATCATTCCACAACGTTGTTTGAATGGACCTGCGTACCTGCAAATACTCCAGAACACGCTTCCGCAGCTCATGGACGACATGCCCCTTGCGACCGCAGAGACATGTGGTTCCAAACATGATAGGCTCTCAGCGCCTTCAGCCACAAGTAACGGACGCATTGAACAGAGTCAGCACTGACAATTAAATGGATAGAGAGAGGGGGACCTGTTGCGTGGGCTGCAAGGTGGGCTGCAAGATCGTCCGACCTCACGCCCCTAGGATAAATTCTTTTGGGGGCATGTGAAGAGGGTTGTGTACATTAACCCAGTCAACACAAAAGAGGAACTGATTCAGCGAATATTCACTGCGTTTGAACCTAAAATCAGACACAGTGAGGGCATGTTCGGTAGAGTCCGACAGGCCATGGCACGGGGATGTAACGAATGTAATCAGATACACGGGCAGACACTTGGACACAACTCCCTGTACATTTCCCCCATAAAATGAATTTCATAAGCAAGCTACATTTTTGCTTTACAACCTCGCGTCAAAATACATACGTTGTTTAACAAAATATCCTTATTGTTACCTCTATCAACCCTCGGAGTACACAGATGTACGCACGCACGCATACATAACATTAGAATACCGAAAATCTCCGGTTACGAAGTAACGACGCGTCAAACAACATCACGTGGTTACTTACATCATCCGTAACTTTGAAACGAAAGGTCTCACAACATAGCTTATTTAACAATAATGTTCCTTAATCGTTTGTTCTTATCAGCCCTCTCTAGTTTCGTTGCAGGAGGTTTTGAATCACCCTGTATATATATATTTTAACATCTTGTACAACCGCGCTAATTTTATGCAAATTGATAAATAAATAAATTAGTTTTGCCACAACTAGTAAACATTGTATTTAAATGCACATTAAAGTATTTAAATACATTTCGAGTGCAAAAAGTATTTAATTTCTGGCCAACTCCTTAATTATGGTAAAGATTTTCAAAGAAGAATAAAATTTTTTAAATTAAAAAAAAAATTCAAGGAAACTAAAAAAAACATATATATATATATATATATATATATATATATATAATATATATATATATATATATTATATATATATTATTATATATATATATATATATATATATAGTATATATATATATATATATATATATATATATATATATATGAGATGAGCAAGTCAATTTCAATCAGGGTTGGGGATTTTTTGGATTTTTTGAGAAAAAAATCAAATTTTGATTTTTTGGATTTTTTGGGAATCGTGACGTCACGCGAAATATAATTTGTAAACAAACTTTTTTTTTAAGTTCGATTAAGTATTATTTTTAACCCTAGGCCCTATATCGGAGTTCAAAATCTTAAAATAGGGCTTATAGTCTATGACCAAATGAAACCGCAACAATAAAGAATGTTATTTGTAATAATGATAATAAATTACATCAGAAATAAAAGAAACATGTTTGAAACATGATCTTTTGTTTACATTTTTATAGGGTAGAAATTTGAAACAGAGTAGGCTTGCTATGATATTATTATTCCAATTTTTTATTTCTATTGAAATTAAATCGCTTAAATATCCAAAAAAATTAAAATATATATATAAAAAAGCAAAAAATCAAAATAAGCAAAAAATCATGATTTTTTGGAGCAAAAAATCAAGTGAAAAAATCAGCTGAAAAAATCAATTGATTTTTTCCGTGCCATCCCTGATTTCAATAGACCACCCAAACATTACAGCAGCCCCTTCCACCGAGAAGAAAAAGGATTCACGCCAGCTTTGTACTACTAAGACATTTACAACAGGTCCCATCCCTGTCTCCAGATTTTACAGGGTTAATCCCATTATTAAACACACTCACACTCAGTTAACCAATAGTATAAATATAATTAAAATTATAGTACTTCAATCCAATGTTATAATTTTGGTACCTTAATTCTTGTGTGTGAGCACCGTATCTTTCTTGGGAAAAGTAACCGCCAAAACTTAAAACAAATTTAATATGGCTTCGTACGTAGCAAAAGTTTATTTTATTATCACAAATACATTTATTATTCATCGTGGTAAAAAAAATTGAAGGAAAATGCCATATATTTTTTTTATAAAAATTATTTAATTACGTTATGTTCGAAAATGCCATAAAGATGATGGTGCCAATTAAAAAGGAATTAGAAATTTGTTTGCTATGAACTAATCACAACGTTTCTTTACGTTTCAAAGTAGGTAAATGAAGACGTGGCTTTCTTTCGAAAACACCCGTTGGAAATTTTGAAGAGCATATCAGTAATTTGTCCGATAATTTCCTTATATATATCTGACTTACTGTATGTTAATATATTTATACTGTGGCTAACCCAAAGAACGAACTCCGCATAATTTGAGTATTTCTAAATCTGAGCAAAAGTAAAAACTTTTTTTTACACAATTTTAAAATTTTTGGTATTATTCAAAATATTGTATTTATATCAATTTTAAATTCAGCACGCGTTCTTGACTATGAACCATTTTATAAATAAATAAATTGCCAACTCGTAGTTTCAACAACTTTTAAAAATCGCTATTTGCATGTGACTATGCTTCCCTTTGGGTAAGTTGCCAACACTTTAATGTTTAAAATTTTTAAAGAAAATATTTCTTAACAACAATGAAATTGTTAAGTCTGGCGAGATGAATAAATTATACTTTGCATGCTAATTTCGATGAAAATTTTGTATGAATTTAATATTTTATTTTAAAATTAGCATTATTCCAAACTATGATCCATTTTATTTATAGTTGCCATTTAAGTATGTTCATTTAGATAAATAAATAATTTTTAATAAAAAATTTAAATTTAATTTTTTTAACAATGGATCAGGAAGATTTGTGGGTAATAACTTTAAAAATAAGAAGATTGTGACAAATATTTATGTGGTATTCATATTTTTTTTCCTGATATATTTGTAAAGAAATCAAATGATAATATTTTCACCACTTGGTAGGATGTTTAAATTCAATAATATCAGCTTTAAAACTAATTTCTTCCAAATCGATAAATTCTATTACAAATTGATAATATTTGTAAAGACTAAAATATATAATTGAAAAATTGTGCCTATAGGGTCTTACCTTTGGTTTGGTCGTTTTCAAAGATTTGATGCTCTTTGTTAAGTTCTTATAAGACCTAAGTAACTCTGTTTGAGGTTATTAGCTCTTACTTAAACTTAGTAGGTAAATTGATTAGTTGAAGGTAAAGAGAATAGAGATAGCTAGAAATAGTAAGAAATAGAAAATATACAATTTACCTCCATATCTTTAACATTTTTGATATTAATTTGAATTTGAACACATGCACAAGCTAGTATTATTTTTTGATGAGTAGTGAACTTTTCTCTTTTGCTTAGTGAATTCTGGGCAATTATATCCAATATCTAAGAATTGGAGTCAGGCCTCTTATTAGATTTTAAGGAGGCATTTGTCCTTTGATTTTCACTATTTTTAAATTGATAATTAGGCTTATCAGAAGGATTGAATATTTTAAAATTTGAATAAGTATTATGGGGAGGAACTTGTTTGAAATTTTGACCTTTATTATGAATTGAGGTTTTAACAATATTTTTGATTTCTTCATAGTTATCAAATATTTGATTTAAATCAGATAATTGATATTCAACTTGCGAGCAATCTCTTTTACTATCACATTAGGTAATTTTGATGACACTATGCGGCTAATTACCAATAACCCTGTTGGCTCCTCAAGATATTTGAGGTTATAACAAGTTCATATATTAGCTTTCTGATGTCATTTAAGTAAACCCTTGTCGCATTATACATTGGGAAATTACTGGTTTTAAAGAAATTATTTTTTTAATTTCATCAGCGATAAATTTTTCATCTAAAAATTCTTTATCTAGAAGTTCAAGAGCCTTATTATAATTATTGTCACTATAGAAAGATTCTGAATCAAAGAGTACGCAAATCCTTTCAATTTATTTTTTAAGCAATGAAGTTTAATGGATTCATTTAAATTTTTCTGTAAATCTAAGGAACTCTTAAATTTTGAAATGAAGGTTTTAAAGGCAAACTTATCAGTTTCATTACTTTCAAAGAAACCGCAATCTATAGTTCTATACTTATTAAATCTAATTATAATTCCTAAATTAAATCTAATTATAATTCCTAAATTCTCAACACTTATCCACCATACTTTCATTGTTAGTTAATATTATGTTTAACAATGCTGCATGTCTTGTAGGTTTATTGACCATCTGGCTCAAAAAGGTGTATAGTATACAATTTATAAATACAGAACTTCTATGATTCACACAAGAGGTGGGCATTTCACAGTCCGCAATTCCATAATTTTTGGACTAAAAGAAAA
This sequence comes from Trachelipus rathkii, assembly GCA_015478945.1. Classification (NCBI taxonomy): domain Eukaryota; kingdom Metazoa; phylum Arthropoda; class Malacostraca; order Isopoda; family Trachelipodidae; genus Trachelipus; species Trachelipus rathkii. The sequence continues at coordinate 19,419 of JABUQX010021336.1, forward strand.
AATAATTGCGGAATAGCGAAAGTAATAATTTGAAAAAATTATGGAATTGCAGTTCTGCAACTTTTCTTAAATTATCACTATTCCGCAATTTTTTTACTAGTCCAAAATTGTGGAATTGTGGACTGCTAAATGCCCACCTCTAGATTCACATTAGAAAATGTTGAAATATTGCCTGGAAATATTTTTTCTTGAAAATACTAAAATAGAGTACAGAAAGAGCAATTTCACTAAATTAAAATGAAGTTGAAGTTCTAAAAAGTAAAGTAATATTCTAGGGTAATGGTCAGCTTCACAACAGTCAAAATTACTAAGCAGCAGTTAAAGTACTAAAAAGCAAGTTAATAGTTTTGGGTAGTAGTGAGCTTCACAGCAGTCACAGATAGAGATGTAAGTGAATAAAAAACGACTGTTTTTTATTAAAAAAAAAAATGTGTTTTTTATTAAAAAAAACATGATGAATAAAAAACAATTGATTTTCCTGTTTTTTTTGTTTTTAATATATATTTTCTTACTTTAATGTTATTTTTCTTTATTTCATTAAATTTATTAACTAATAAAGAATTATAAACAGTTTTTTACCTA
>JABUQX010021336.1:22500-29274 GCA_015478945.1 Trachelipus rathkii
ATACTGTAATAAAAACATTGAACTTCTTCTAAAACTATTATTAAATTACTTTGGAATACGTACTTAATAATTAAACGAATTGTTTTACTGTTAATATAAATTGTTGTAATAATTTAATATATTTCCCCATTTACTCCCTTGTTCTCGAACTGTTCTTATCATTGTTACACTTCTTAACAAAATTACTAACCACCTGGGTTTCATATTAAACTAGGGTGTGTTCCTATGTATATTGGAATAATTGTATTGTACGAAGATTTATGACTTTAGTGTAAATGTAAAGTGTCTAAAAGTTTTGTAGATAGTAATCAATTAAAAATTAAAAACTAATCAGGGTGTTAATTAACCCCCTTCTAAGTCAACTTAATAGTTATGTATGCAAAGGCGAAAGTAATGTTTGGATGAGCCGCTCACCTCCGACAAGTCTACATAGGGTGACGTGGTGAATGAGAGGCTAGGTCCCAGAGACATCTACCCCCGTAAGCGAAGCCTTATCGGGTTAAGAAGAGGAGTGTCGGAAGTAATACCGTCTGCTGCTCTTCTCTTAGTTTATTGAGTCAGGTAAATCCATATTTATTTGTTAACTGACTGTACAATTTCTATTTTATAAACTCGTAAATTTAAATATTTCAATATAGTGGATAAGTAAGAATGACCTTTTTAAAGTAGGTTTCGGTATATCAATAATTCAGTATATATATATATATATAAATATCTATATATATATATATTTATATATCTAAGGGAAGTAACATTCCGTATTGTAAGGGTCATCCGTATTTCTAGACCATTCTACAAATATTGGTGATCCTGGAATTACTCTCCCTTACATAGCCTCATTAAATGGCGCCCGAACAGGGACCTTGTGTTCTTGTCCGTCGCGTTACATTTTTTGAGTAGGTTTGTGACTGGTTCACACTTTCGTCTCTTGGATTTTCTGTAATCCGCTGGTTTTCTTTATAAAGTGATGGAAGAAGAGTGTCTTAAAATTTGCCATATTTGTCCTTTTGTTTTCCTTTAATAATTAATTAAAAAAATTGGTTAATACTAATTAACAGAGACACTGCTGATCCAAAAAGGAACATATCAAACCTTGAACAATTAAAGAAATAAATATTCAAAAAAAATGCAAAACAACGAAAGCGCATATGTAATGTTCCCAGTCGTTGATCATACCCGTAATAGCTATTCGCCTGAAGACACAGGGGAATAAAGCCTGTTTGCATTATTATCCGACATGACGTCATATCAGCCCAGTAAAAAATTATCAAAATCCCCTAAAATGCTAGAATAGTTAGAATCCCTAGACCATACTAATGTACCATTGTATGCTAATCATAATCCTCAGTATAATGATTCATCGGCACAGAAAGTGCAGTATCAATTAAATATCATACAAGAAATAACATATCTTTTAAATCAGTTAGCTGTAAGCTTAAAGGATACACAAATCAGTCATGCTGAATATCCTAACCATCATAATTGGAACAGTAGGAATAATATCTACTCCGCTAGATACCAACGTAGCTCGTCTCCTAAGTCGGAGAAGAGTAAATATTATTATAATAAAAATTTCAGTAAATGGAACAATGTGCAGTCGTTGAATAATTCAACCTTTGGTTATGACAGGTCTTATTGTACAAATGTCCCACGAAGTATAAACGTTGATCATTATGACAGAGTATGTGATTATTGCAACAAGGTGGGCCATAGTATAAATGAATGCTACAAATACCTCGGTATTTGTAGTTATTGTAAAAAAGAAGGTCATAAAATAGCTGAATGTGGAATACGTCCGATTCCTTTGTTTTCCCCTCAGAATAGTCGTAGCTCTAGTATTGTTTGCTTGTTTTGTAGGAAAGTACATCCTGGAGTGAATTGTTTAAATAAAGCCCAAAAACAGGATGAGAGAAATGATACGTGTACTTCTAGTAATAGTTCCCGTTCATTGCCTCCTCGTCCTCCTCGTAAAACTGTGAAATCTTGTGAAAGTTGTGGTCTGTCGCATTTGGAAGGTAAATGTTTGGGTAACGTTGAAAAATCTTATTTACCAGAACACTTGGTCGATCGTAAAACTCCCATGGTAATCCCTACACCAGTGGAGGAACCCAAACAGTTTACACACATGGAGAATAATAACTCTGTTGAGAAAATTACTAAATTTGACTCCCCAGAGGTAACGAAACAGGAGGAGAAACATGTATCAAATGAATTATCGGTTCCTCATGTTCTTAGTGTAAAAGAATTGAATAGTAGTACGGAAAGTCTGTGTCTATTAAATGTCATTAATCATAGTGAACAAAGTGCAAATGAATCAGTTAATAATCATGAAAGCCATTGTGTTTTAAACGCTTCTGATCCCATTGTAAAAGGCATAAATGAATTACTTACTAGTAATGAAAGCATGGGATATTAATTTGTTAAAGTTGTAGTATGAAAGAAGTTTTTTAAAGAATAAAGCTAATGATCTCAGAATAGATAATATTTCCAGAGTTCATAGTGAGAATGAGAATGAATCTAGTGGTGTTGAGGAGAGTCAATACCCTCCTAGTAATTATACCTGGTTGAATGAATCCAGGTCAAATGATTTCTCTTCCGTACAAGATGTAGAAAACACATCTTCAGAATACAAATTTTCCTCGTTCCCCACGTTAAAAATTGAAAGTAAATCCGCAGTGGAAAATAGTTTTGAAGTAAAAACGAAGGATAAAAATATCCCCATTACAGTCACAGTACCAATATCTGAAAATAGATTACGTACTGTACAAATAAATTTAAATACAAAAAGAACTGACTCGTTTACTTTCCCTGTCGCTATTAGACCTAATAGTCAAATATTCTATGGCTGCTATATCGACAGTGGAGCAGGAGTAAGTTTGATCAGTAGCGAGTTCGTTGCCACCTGTATAAAAGATTTGGAATTACGTCCAACCATTTCCCTGGGAATCAAAGACATTAGTGGGTTACACCGTAATTACTGTGTCCCTGTCACCCATTATATTGAAATGAAATTGTATTTTCCCAAAACAAAGTTTACTACAAAACATATAAAATTCTTAGTCATCCCTTCTGCATTTCTCTCTGAATTAATGGTGTTGGGAACTGATGCTCTCGTAAATAATGAGCTGTTACCCGATATAAATCAGACAGAGTTACTACATATAGTGGACTCAAAGATAGAAGTAATATCAATAGATCCCATAGATTTACCCTCTCTATCGGTTCCGTTTCAATACAGAGATCTTAGTTCTTTTACTTGGTCTCCTTGTAATATATAATGAAAAAATCTTTGACGGTGATTATATCACAATTATATCATCACATATATAATGCCGCTAAAATATCTTTGGCATATCTCTAACTAGATTTCTTTTCTTTCTCTTTTCCTGCCTCTTCTACCATCTTCTGGTTTTTTTTTGGGGAATCCGGAGGGAAGGGGGAACTTGGGATATAAAAAAATACTGAAATGCATTATTGCATAATGATTATATTATATTTATATAGGCCTGATATATTATTAGGTTGTCCACACTTTGGATAGCTTATTCTTAGATAGGTATTGCAGAATAATTAATTGTCTAGTATCTTTATAGCCTAAATTTGATAATATGCCCCATGATATATTTAATTTTTTTATGAATTTAAAATTTTATAAAATTTATTTACTAATATACATTTAATCAAAAGTTTCTTGCAGATGCAGATTTATTTTGTACATATCTAAAACCTGAACTAATGCGGTTAAGTTTTTCAGATACGTTGTGGTGTGATGACCTAGTGTCTCATTTATCCCACACCGCCCGTCAAAAACGTAGACTATATTTTTTTTTATTAAAAGTAGAGTGGTTTTCTCAGTGTATAACTTTAAGAGTGAAAACGCTTGTTCTAGTGAAGTGAATTGAAAAAAAAAAAAAATATTTGAAAAATGTCCGTAAAGGAGTCTGCAATGTAAATTGTTTTTGTACATAAGTCTTTACTAACCACATTATGGCCAGTACAAAAGTATTTGTGGTCCCCTTTTAGTGTCCCATACTTGGATACTGCATACTTTCATTTCGTTTGAGAACTCTTACGAACCTCTCACTATTTCGGAACTCTACCCTTGGTCGTTGTTAAAATTAAATGATCCAAATTTGGAAAACACTTAAAATAATCCAAGGTGGGGAGTTTAGATTTAGTGGGGGGGGGATGTAAGGGGGTGTGAAAATCCCCTTTTTTTTTTTATTTTGTTTTAAGTGTTTTGGAGAGGAACTTTATTATCATGGTTATTATAGTCATTATTCCTCCTTCGTTCATTATATTGGCTTCATTTATGGAAAACAATGTAAATCCAACAGTTAATTACTAATATATAAATTTCTGTCTATATTCCAGTCTTAGATCTTAGTATTTTTTATGATTCCTGTAATCAATGTTTTGAAAACTTTTATGTTTCAAATAAGATATAATTTTATCCTTCCCAAGTTATTAATTAATATTGGGCACTTTGAATAAGTATCACCATTTATGTTGATGAAGACGTTACCTTGGATACCTTTACCAGGATTTCCACAGGTTAGTCATAAATATAAAACTCCATTTATTAAATAATCGTAAGAAATGCTATACTAAAAAAGATTTTAAATAGGTTAATAAATAAATAACGAGTTCCCCATATTCCAGTTGCTCCCTCGCTGTATCTTCGATCCCAGTCAATCCTGCAGTTCCCTTCTTATAAATAGAACCCCTCCCAGTACGGCTTACCAGACCAGGGTAAGTTCTACTTAAAAAATTAAAATTATTTATAATTCATATTGAATAAAATAACTAATTAAAACTAATGAAGGTGAAAACTGGTGAAGGCATAACTCTTGTTTTATGTTTTCCCCAGGGTTCTATTTTGGTAGAAGTTTATCGCGGGGCTGTTCTATTTTCTAGTCATTTTGTGGAGAGATCTTCTTGAAATTCTTTTTCGTGGCAGAAGTTCTATTTGTAGGTTGCTTCGTGTGACGAAGTTTCTATCAGGTAAGGCTGCATGGCTTTTCTATGCCAAGGCTGTCCCCTTTTCATGCTCAGATCTCGTGTGACGAAGTTTCTATCTGCTAATGCTGACCCTTGTGAAAAAAGCCTCCTAACCATAATTCCTCTGTTGAGGATTTTGTTCCCCAAAAACGCTGGACTTATCCCGAAAATTACCCAACACTTCCCATCTCGTGGTGTCATATTAATCTGATTGTGAACGTGGAAAAAGTTAAGTTAAGTGAAGAAACATATACTGTAATAAAAACATTGAACTTCTTCTAAAACTATTATTAAATTACTTTGGAATACGTACTTAATAATTAAACGAATTGTTTTACTGTTAATATAAATTGTTGTAATAATTTAATATATTTCCCCTATTCTCGAACTGTTCTTATCATTGTTACACTTCTTAACAAATTTACTAACCACCTGGGTTTCATATTTAAACTAGGGTGTAGTTATATGTACATTTGAATAATTGTATTGTATGAAGGTTTATGATTTTATTGTAAATAAATGTGCAAAAGTTTTGTAGATATTAATCAATTAAAAATTAAAAACTAATCTGGGTGTTAATTAACCCCCTTCTAAGTCAACTTAATAGTTATGTATGCAAAGGCGAAAGTAATGTTTGGATGAGCCGCTCACCTCCGACAAGTCTACATAGGGTGACGTGGTGAATGAGAGGCTAGGTCCCAGAGACATCTACCCCCGTAAGCGAAGCCTTATCGGGTTAAGAAGAGGAGTGTCGGAAGTAATACCGTCTGCTGCTCTTCTCTTAGTTTATTGAGTCAGGTAAATCCATATTTATTTGTTTATTTTACTGCTATTTTGATGCTCTTATTATAACACTATTGTAGTCAATTGGTATTTTATTTGATAGTACTATTTTAGTATTTTATAGATAATTAGTATATTATTATATATTGTTGTTTTAATACTGTAGTATATTAAGGGAAGTAACATTCCGTAGTATAAGGGTCATCCGTATTTCTAGACATTCTACAAATATTGGTGATCCTGGAATTACTCTCACTTATATATATTATATATATTATATATATATATATATTATATAATTTATATATATATATATATCTATATTATATATATATATATATATATTATATATATATATTATATATCATCATATATATATATATATATTATATATATTATAATATATATATATATATATATATATTATATTTATATATATATAATAATATATATAATAATTGAAGACAGCGACCCACACATTTAGAGGAAGAAATTTTCTAAGTTCAAAAAAATTTTCTAAGTTTCAGAAAAGTTAAGTAAGTTAGGTTTTTTTAAGAAAATTGTTTAGTGGCAAGTTTCTGGCATAATTCCAGAAGCTTGCCACTAAAGAATTTTCGGGAAAGTTTATATTTTGAATCAGTACATATTTTTCTGAAAAAAATTTCTAAGCTTCAAAAAAATTTCTAAGTTCAAGAAAAGTTAAGTTAAGTTAAGTTTTTTAAGAAATCTAGTGGCAAGCTCTGGATATTTGCCACAAGCCTGTTCCACTAAGATTTCTTAAAAAACTTAACTTACTTAACTTTTCTGAACTAGAAATTTTTTTGAACTTAGATAAATTTTTTTCAGAAATAGAACTGATCAAATATAGAACAATATCCGAATTTTCTTAAAAGACTTAATTAATTAACTTTTTCTGAACTTAGAAATATTTTTTGAACTTAAAAATTTTTCAGTCTCACCACAATGTGTGGCGTCGTGTCTACTAGTATT
>JABUQX010021337.1:0-5000 GCA_015478945.1 Trachelipus rathkii
TATTTGGGTAAGAAGAAACATACTATGATTTTATAAAATTATAGGCTAATTAACTTTTGAAAAAGTCTGAAATGAGACTTGTTTTTTCGTTTTCACAGGCAACTGTAAATTTTTCCACACTACGTCTTTTTTTCAGGTTCTTCTTTCTGAACATTACTGACACCTTCCAGCATCGCTTGGGCAAAGCTTACTTCACTAAAATCTTTGTTCTTTAAAGCTCTCTTCAATCTTTCATTAGTTTCCAGTACCAGTTTGCCTGCACATCCACTTTGCTCTGCCTCTTCTTTTCGTAGCTTCTTCAGCATTTGTTCATCATCAGAATTTTTTTTCCTTTTTTGGTCAAGTTGTTTTTCGTTTTCCTCTTCAGCAATTTTTTTGTCTTGTTCAGCCTTTGCAGCTTCATCTTCGAGTCTCATTTTTTCTCTTTCTCTATCCAAGAAAGCAATGTATTGTTTATATCCTAAGCGTACCATGGAAAGGAGCTCTGGAGTTAGAGAAATAAGGTAAGGTTTGTTATCATACATTTTAGTATGATAACAAACCTTACCTTATTTCTCTAATTTCTCTAATCTTGAACTGTTTACTGATGGATCGGTTTCATTAAAAAACTGAGCCCAATACAGATCTATGGATTTTTTTTCGGCCTCTGGTTCAGCTTTTTCCAATTGTATTAGTTTCCACTCATTCCAGAGAATGTCTGTATGGATTTTCCAAGGCATGACCCTAACAATCTTAACTATATTTTGGCAGCTTTCATTGGACAATCTCTCATTAGGGAATAGACATGTAAATTTTTTCAACAGAGAGCTCGACACAGATGATTTGTTCACAACATGCTTAACAGATTCAACAAAATGTTTTTGTGCTTGCAGACAGAAAAACGTTTTGTCATTTTCACAAACATTTTCCAAGTTTCTTAATACCTCATCAGAAAACTGGATTTCTTTCAATGGCAGTAAACTATGGTTTGTAGTTAAACACGTTTTAATTCCGTCATGGTAAACAGGAGAAAAAGATCTTCCGAGTAATCTATTTTGCCCCAAAAGTTGATGAAAGGGGAGCAAGTGGGAAATTGCTTGAAAAATGAAAAAATGACTAAGATAAAAAAAAGTGTGGAAAAAGTGAAAAAAGTGAACCGCTACAAGCCCTGCAGAAACACTCATGCTGGAGATAGATAATAGATTTCAAACTCTGCAAAATGATGACACATGTGCAATGCAAATTTTCTAAACCCTAGATACAAAACAAAATATCTTGAACCACGTGTTTTACGGAGGGTTAAAATTAATATAGGATGCCTATGTGATGAAATGCACTAAAGGCAGAAATATACCAGCCAATAAAAGCAAAAGATCACAGAAACAGACACGCTTACTGGCATCTGTTAGCGATATCATAGCTGAATCCATGAACGTTTTCTTTTGGCTTCTAGCAGCGATGAAGAGTCTTGTTCAGAGTGTCAAAAGACACTCTCTATCATTGATCGAAGAATATCAAAGAGAAAAAGCTTGGAATCAGATCTACTGGTTTTGTGGCCTGATAATTGTAAAAGTTTTCCACATCTTGGCTAGAAGCAGCCAGAGAATGCCCTTCAACAATGTCGCTATGAGGCATCCTTTCAGTGGTGCAGATTCTCATTTACGAGAAAAGAGGCAAAATCTCCCCGAAAGGGCTCAGAAGCTTTTGATTTTGAAGCATACTTTGAGAATTATTAATTTCCCCATGGCATTATATATATAACCTTTTTCCAAATGGTTGGAGGCTTGGGAAAGAGGTTGGTGGGTGAATTTGAGTTGGGTCCCCGTTCCGCATCTGGTAACAGGGTAATATATATAATATTATATATAGTATTATTATAATATATATATATATATATATATTATATATATTTATATAATATATATATTATAATATTATATATATCTATATATAATATTATATATATATTAAATAGCTGTGGCTAAAACTCTAAAACTTAACTATCCGCTATCCGCATCCGAATCCCGGGATTTAGTGGATTTTAACTATCGCATTCGCATCGCATCTCAGATAGTGAAAATCAGCTATCGCGCTACACCTCTAATAATATATATATATATATGTATATATATTATATATTATATTATATATATATATTATATATATATATATATATTATAGTATATATATATATATTATATATATATATATATTAATATATATATAATTATATATATACTATAAAATATATATATATTATAATTTTATTATATATATATCATATGTATCTACTATAATATATATATTATATATATATTATATATATATATATCTATATATATATATATTATATATATATATATATAATATACTATATATATGTATATATAATATATAATATATATATATATAGTTATATATTATTATATAATATATATATATATATAATATATATATATATATATATATATATATATATAGCTATGTGTGTTGTGTGTGTGTGTGTGTGTGTGTGTGTGTGTGTTGCGTGTGTACGCAGGATTGACTTAGGAGCTAGCAAAGATTGAGTGATTTATGTCCCTGCTTTTCAGATTTTTCTTTCACTAAGGATATAAAAATATAATAATATAAAAAAGTTATTCGGTTATAAATAAATAAAATAACAAGTCTTCATACAACAGTTTTAATTAAACAATTTTATGTGCTCACGAGGTTGGAAGCAAAAAAATAAATTATTGTCTTATTTGAGATGACGTAAAGTATATTTATGGGTTGGCGAGTACTGAGTCCTGAGTGGTAACTAAGTATTAAATGCTTAAACTAGCATTAGACGCCTTGGATTTTCAGCGAATTCCGCAGTTACATTGATTTCCAATTCGTTCATTTTTTTACTTACATTCTATGAATACGCATCATACATAGTCCATTAAGCCTGTCTTCGTTTATTGTGCTTCTTAGCCAAGTATTTACTCTTCAAAGAGTGCTAAAAGACCTTTCAAATGGTACTTGTTAAACAAGCTAGCACCAGTTCAATTAACAGACAGGTTTTTAATTTGAGGTTTGAGGAAAAAAGGGATTGGCTTCTTTAATGACTTCAGTAAGTTCCAAGTCTTTCAACTTTTGCTTTTTCCATTTTTTTTTCCAGCCACAAGGATGTTTCAAAGACATTGAAATTGAATTTTTGAAGAGTACATTTTTAGTATTTCAACCAATTGGTGTTGCATTAGATAGGGCTACAGGGTGATAAAAGCTATCTTTTGTAAACTTTGTTTCCAACATTGTAGTGATTGAAAAAATATACTTTAAACGTTTAAAATACGCGCTATATTAAACATCTTCATCTCTTCTACATCATTAGCTTCGGTTTTCGAGAAATAGATTTCGGGAGTTTCTAGTTTGCATATCTCGGCAACACCGCGTTCTGGTATCTAGTTTCTAATCCAACACAAAACCAAATGGCTCGCTAACGCCAGATATAATCGCCGAGGACTAGGAAAAGTATCAGGAAATGCTAATCGTGGCTGTCAGAAATGAGGTTCAAGCAAATACATCTCAAGAGCCTAACAAAGTAATAGATTTGGGTGGAGGTAGCAGTCCAGATGAACTATTTTGAATACGAGAGTTTGGGTCATCTACATCACCGCGTGCATTAAATAAGATGAACTAGAAAATAGAAGTGCTTAATACGTTACCGGAATAACGACAGATCCCTAGAGGCACTTAATAGGTATCTGCCGTTAAAAAAAGTTTTTTTGCACTACAATACTTCCACTACCTTCATCGGCACTGAGGAAAGGCTCTTCAACTTTGCGGGTCACAAGCTATCTGATAATATGTTTGAAAGGCTAGTCATTCTTTAAGGTAATTCATCTCTTTGTAATGTTATTAATTAAGTTACTATAAATAAATTACCTATGTCTTTCTTTTTTAATTTTTATTTAAGCTTCTAAATGGTTTACAGAAAATTTATTCTCATTGATTTCATTAAGTGATTAACTATGTTTTTAAAGATCATTATTATTATTAAATTAATTTTAATTTAAATTAAATTTTTTAATTTAAAAAATTTAATTTTAAAAATTTATTTAAAATTAAATTAAAATTTTATTTAAAATAATTAATTTAATTTTTATTTTTTAAATTTTATTTTTAATTAAATTTAATTTAAAAAAAATTAAAAATTTAAATTTTAAATTTTTTAATTTAAATTTTAAAATTTATTTAAAAAAATTTAAATTTTTTACCAAATTTAATTTTATTTAATTTAAATACAATTTTTAAAAATTATATTATTAAGATTTATTATTATTATTATTATTAATATTATTCTTAATCGTATTATTTTCATTATTAATATTATTGTATTAATTATTGTTAATTATTACAAATTATTTTATTATTATTATTATTATTATTATTATTATTATTATTATTATTCTTTTATTAATTTATTATTAATATTATTATTATTATTATTATTATTAATATTATTATTTTATATTATTAATTTATTAATATAATTATTTTTATTATTATTATTATTATTATTATTATTATTATTATTATTATTATTATTATTATTATTATTATTATTATTATTATTATTATTATTATTATTATTATTATTATTATTTTATTATTAATTATTATTATTATTATTATTATTATTATTATTATTATTATTATTATTATTATTATTATTATTCTTATTATTATTATTTATATTATTATTATTATTATTATTATTATTATTATTATTATTATTTTTATTTTTATTTTTATTTTATGTTTTGTTTAATTATAATTATTTTTAGAAATACTAGTATTAGTTATCACTACTGTTATTATTATTATTATTATTATTATTATTATTATTATTTTATTATTTGTTATTTGTTATTATTCATTATTATTATTATTATTCTTATATTATTATTTATTATTATTATTATTATTATTATTATTATTATTATTAATTAATATTATTATTATATTATTTATTATTAATTATTTTATTATTA
>JABUQX010021337.1:12500-30000 GCA_015478945.1 Trachelipus rathkii
GTATTCATTGCCCAGCATTCAGAACCATACAACAATATCGGTCTCAGAATTGTTTTATATATTAATATTTTAACCTCTGTTGGTATTCCTTTCTCCTTTAGCAACGGGTATAACATTCCCACATTCTTTGGAAAATCCCAATTCTTCCTTCAACTCATCATCTTGTCTCCTTGATCGTCAAAATACCACGCCCAAATACTTAAATCTATTGACTTGCTTAAGCCTTATATCTTCTATGTTCACTACTATCTTTTCCCTCTCTCTTGCAATCACCATTATTTCCGTTTTCTCTATGTTTATTCTCATGCCCATTGACTTCAGTACCTCGTTCCACCTATTCACAGCTTCTTGCAGGTCTTGAGCTCCTGATGTTATCACTGCCGCATCATCCGCATAAACCAAAGTGTGCTCCATATTTTCCCTTATGCATATCCTTTTAAGGCAGCTGTCCAGGTAAAGTGCAAAGAGCAATGTTGATAGTACACTTCCCTGTCTAACCCCGTTTTCACTTCAAACGACACTTCTCTCTCCCTGTTCCTCTACCGTATTTATTGGGTTTTTTTGTACAGTACATACTTTTAATGGCTCCTATCAATCTTTCCTGTATACCATACATCGGATCTTCTAACACTCTCCACAGTCTCTCCCTATTTATCCTATCGAATGCCTTTTCCAAGTCTATGAATGCAGCATACGCCTTCTCATTCCACTCTATTATTTTCTCAGTCAGCATCTTCATGTAAAATATTAGATCAGTAGTACTTTTTCCTGGTCTGAAACCGTGCTGCCATTTTCCAATCTTGTCCTCGACCTCTATCCTCAATCTTTTTTCTAAGATCATTGCATATATTTTACTCACCCCACCAACAATACTATTCCTCTATAATTTCCTCATATTCTTTTATCTCCCTTCTTATGTATCGGACAGATTATTGCTTTCCTCCATTCTGTTGGTATTTTTCTTTCTTTCATACTTTGGTTTTAACAATCTTGTCAACCATTTAGTTATTCCCTCTCCTGTTTTGAATAGTTCATTATTCAGTCCATCGTATCCTGCACTTTTCCCATTTTTTAATATCTTAACTGCTTCTTTCACTTCCTCTATCTCTATCATTCTAATTTTCTCATGTTCTTGTCTTACTCTCAGGGGTATTTCATCCATTTCCTCCTCCCCTTCCTCTACGTTCAATAATTCCTCGAAATACTCGCTCCATCTTTCCGTCACCTCCTCTTTCTCTAGAAGAGGTTCTCCCTCCTTATTCAGAACCGTATGCATTTCCGGTTCTTTATTTCCTCTCATGCTCTTGGCCATTCCATATAAAAGTTTTCCCGTGCCCTTCGTATCCACCTTCAGTTCCCTTCCTATTCTTCTCCAAGTAATGTCCTTATTTCTCCTTTTTACATCCTCCGCATGGTTTCTTGCGTTTACATATTCTATCCTGTTCCCTTCCGTTCTTGTCTTCATCCATTTCCTATATTCTTTGTTTTTGAGCTTCACTGCGTTCTTAACATCCTCATTCCACCATGCCGTCTTCTTTTTCCTACCCCCAGCGACTTTTTTCTTTCCTAGTATTTCGCTTGCGATTCGATCTACTCTTGTTTTAAAGGTCTTCCAACTCTCCTCCGCCGTTTCTTGTTCTTCTGTCCCTTCGAATTCTTGCGTGAGTTTTTCATTAAACATCTCTACCACACCATCCACCCTCAGCTTTTCCAAACAGTATCTCTCTTTTGTTATCTTCCTTGGTTTTCTCCTTTTTTTCCAAATCAGTTTACCCAATACCATTCTATGGTCTGAATCTAGTGAAATCGTGGGTAAGCTTTTCACATCTTCAAACATCCTCTTATCGTTAGCTAGCATCATGTCAATCATTGATTTCTCCGTGTATCTCTGTTCCTCCGCACTCCACCTATACCACGTCCATTTCTTGCTTTCTTCATGTTTGAAGAATGTATTCATAACAGCCATGTTGTTTCTCATCGCAAAGTCGATCAGGTACTCCCCATCAACCTTTCTCTCCCCTATTCCATGAATCCCTAGTACCATCTCCTCTCCTTCTCTACGGGTTCCAACATGGGCGTTCATATCCCCCATTATAATTTTCTTTTCTCCTCTCACCGCGTCATAGGTCTGTTGGAGAACTTCCCTGAATTCCATTTTTTCCTCAACTGGTCTTCCCTGGTGCGGCGCATACACTTGGATTAAGCTCAATGTTTCTCCTTTCATCTTCAACGTTATCGCAATTATTCTTTCATTTATTAACAAAGTTTCCATTACATTTCTATAGAGTTCCGGTTTCATGATGATCGCTACTCCGTGCCTTCTCTCTTCCTCTCTTCCCTTGTAGATCATTACATAGTCGTTATGTAATCTCTTAGTTCCACTTCCGCGGTACCTCACCTCACAAACCCCCAACACATCCAGATTCTTCTTTTCCATCAAATCCACGGCCTCCTCCTCCTTTCCGGCAAAAGTACTTGCATTTATAGTGGCAATTCGGTATCGTGTATCCTTTTTCCGTAGTCCTTTATCACGCTTGTTCGTCAACCTTCGATTCCGCTGTGTCCGAGGCATAGCATTGGTAACTCGAGCGACTTCTTTTTTACGTTGCCGGCTTGCTAGGCCTGTCGCCACAACCTTTCATAGTTTCCTATGGCAGGGGTTCATGGGAAGAAATTAATGGTACAAGGGTGTTCCCAGCCCCTAAAACCATGCGAAGAGTAATCTTCTTGTTATCTAACGTCGCTGAAAATATCCATTCAAATTCAACCAAATTTCAGATATTGCAGAACTTATGAATTAAAATCCAAATTGTTTTTAATAAAAAGAACAAACTAGAAAATTCTGTTACTCCACAACAAATTTTGTTAAGATATTATATCTATTATAATATATATATATATATATATATATAATATATATATATATATATAATATATTATATATATAATATATATATATATATATATATATATGCTATTTATAAGCGGTTGACTCCAGGAACGAAGATCAATAAAAAATGTAAAATAATTTCAATGATTTTAGGGTAAATACATTAGTAAATGCTGGATTTTCAAATGTAATTTAATTAATATTAACAAAAAGTAAAAAGAAATTGATATATATTTTTTTGTGCTTCACACGTATAGGCTTATAAAAATGAGTAAGCTTAGGCAATTTATTTCAGTTTAAATTTGATGAATGTACGTAAAGTTTGTAGAGACACCATGATAATAATAAATTGATATTTGATATTTTTACATATTTTATTTTTTGATCCGGGGTGGGGCCTTCGGCCCTCTATATCATCCCCACGTCCCCTGCTAAAGCAGGGTGCCCCTCTCGCTACGCTCGCGGGTCCGTGGTGGAGTTTTTTAAAAATAAAAATACTCCCATAAATTATAATAATAATCGAAATAAAAGAAGAATAAAAATAAAAAACAGAAGAAAAAAATAATAATAATAATAATAATAATAATAATAATAATAATAATAATAATAATAATAATAATAATAATAATAATAATAATAATAATAATAATAATAATAATAATAATAATAATAATCTTTGCTAATTTCTTAAAAATATGTCATAATTACTAAAAATATTTTTTAATTTTATAAAAAATTTACTAATAAAGTAATTAAATTTCATAAGATATGTGCAAATAACGCGATTATTAGAACATTGCACATAAAGAAAATTAATCCGAAATTCCGGTTGTTTTTCTATGAAAATTTCCCCCCTATTAAACGAGTTCATCGTCTTATAATTGTGCATATTATATATCATATATATAATATATATATATATATATATATAATATATATATATATATATATATATATATATATATATATATATATATATATACTATATAATATATAATATATATTAAAATATAAACCAAAGCAATATAGACACAGAAAAACCACCCGAAATCGACGAAATTTAGATATTAAGAAAAAAAACTGCAGTTTTCTTTCACTTTGGTCAAAATTTGACTGAAAATTAAAATTCCTGCACATCTTCAGTTTGGCGATAAAATCAAAAAGTTGCATAGCAACTCAAAGCTATTTCCTTACCACTACACATCCGCTTAACCAACCGACTATCATCCATGCTTTCCATATGACCAAAACCTATCTCATACACTTTCGTTTAATTATTACTTTTGTATAACGTACTTCCACTTCACACGACTCAATAACATGTTCATTCTCATTTTATATTTCTCACATCTAACACGCCCTAAAGATCGTCCATCTGAACACTTTGTACCTTAAATCTATACTTTTATTATACACCATAGTTTCACATTACTATAAACATTAACACCGATAACGGACATAAACGCAAAATCCTTGCACACTCATGACTTAACCCTACATATAAAAAAAATATTATATATATAATATAGTATATATATATATATATATATATATATTATATATATATAGTATATATATATATATTATATATATAATTATATATATAATATTATAATTATATAATATATATATAAATATATAATTACTTTCTGAGGGTTTCCACCCATAAATCATGGCCGATTTTGAATTTTTTTTATCCAGTATATATTCTCTCTGCATTACAACTATATTACCAATAAATATTTTAATTACAAACAGTGCATTATAAATTAATAAATTAATAAATATGTCTTTATTTATTTCATAGATCCAATTTTTCAGGAAATGTTCGCAATTAAAAACAAAAAATAGTTTTTAAAAATATTCAAAATTTTATTTTCTTCCTAAAATAAATTTCAAACTTCAATATTTCAAATACTCTCTATTTTACTTAAGAGCTTTAAATATACAAAAATGGTGGTAAACGAATCTATTTTATGATAAAATGATGCGTTAATTAATTTTGTAATAATCTTTATGAGTGAGTATATGTAAATAATAAAAAATAACAATACAATAACAATAATAACAATAATAATAATAATAATAAAAATAATAATCAGAATAAAATAATGAATAATTCTAATAAGTAATATAATTATAATAATAAATAATAATAATAATAATATATAATAATAAAATAAGATTATATAAATTAATTAGTTGATTTGTAAGTAAATTTAATATATAAAGAAAGGCCTAAAAAGAATAAATATTAGGGTAAATAAGGTAAGTCAAAAATATGCACGAAAATGATAAAATTTTCATTAAAAATAATAGGGTAAAGTTAAAATTGAACAAATATAAAGAAGAATCACAATTAAAAAAAAAATAAAACTTTGTTTATGCAAACGGTAAGATTAAAATATTTAACATTTTGTTATTTAACCATTTTTACGTTAAATAGAGTACGTTATTCTTTTCAAATTGACAATAAATCCAATCTAAAAAAAAGGAATTTACGGAAAAAGAAGTAACCTGCAAAACCAGGAAATGCACAATTTTCACTTCGGTATTTACCGGAAACTAAAATGTCCGTAAATTTCAACACTATATATAATATATATATATATATATCATATATTATATATATTATATATTTATATATATATATATATATAATAATATAATATATATATATATATATATATAATATATATATATATATATAATATAATATATATATATATATATATATTTATATATATATAATATATATATATATATATATATATATATATTATATATATATATATATATATATATTATATATATATATATATATATATATATATATATATATATATATACATGGCGGCTCGTGGTTCTTGTGCAAGGGGTGCTGCCTTTAATATATATATATATATTATATATATATATATATATATTATATATATATATATATATATATATATATATATATATATATATATATATATATATATATATAATATATACGTATATATATATAATATTATAAAATATAATATATATATATTATATATAATAATATATATATATATTAATATATAATATTATATATATATATATATATATATATATATATATATATATATATATATATATATATATAATATTATAATATATAAATATATATATTATTATATATATATATATATATATATATATAATTAATATATATATATATATATTTATATATATTAATATATATATATATATATATATATATATATATATATATATATATATATATATATATATATATATATATTAATTTGAGAATAAAATATGAAGCACGATAGGCTCCCAACAGCGCATTGAAAAACTTTAATGAACAAAAATTACAAACGTTTCGGAATACAGTCAGTTTCCTCATCAGGCTACAATGATAAATCTATGCCCATAGAAACAGCAAAAAGATATAAAAATAAAATAAAAAATTTAACAGAAATAAAAATTTAACAGAAAAGTACTTATTTGGTATCAATTATCATCTTTAACATGTCATTATTAAATTACATTAAATAAATAAGCAATGACAAAAACACAAAATCCTCAGGACCAACACAAACTAAAATATTATCAAGTAAATTAAAATGGTTAATAAATTTTATTTATTAATGGGAAACTCATTTAAATTTAATAGGTGCAAATGGCTAATATAGCATAAAACACTCACTTCTGTGTTGTTTTTAGTCCCTAGCTGTAATTTTTTATCCGTTTCTATTTCATAATTTATCATTTGTAGCCTGATGATGGGAACTGATGTATTCCGAAACGTTGTAATTTTGTCATTAAAGTTTTTCCAATGCCGCTGTCTGGAGCCTTCGTGCTGCTTTTTATTCTCAAATTAAGATACCCTGCTTATAGAAACTGGATTGACTATATATATATATATATATATTATATATATATATATATATATATATATATATATATATTATATATATATATATATATATAATATATATATATATATATATATATATATTATACTATATATAATATATATATATATATATATAATATGTATATTATAAAGTGTTACGGTAAAGTAGATCCATCTAGGTTAATAGGTATAGGTTCTGCCATCGTCGATCCATAAAGTTTAGGTTTATTTTTACAGCATTGGCGATCTTATATATGGTTAGGTTTTGGCTTAGACACCTCCTAGTTTCACGTTATGAACGTTTTTTCTAAGCATACACAGAGTTTATTTTAGGGAAAAAACAAATGCAATAAGGAAGAATTTTACCCCGAAGCATTATTTTTTACCCTACCCTTAATTCTTTTACGTTTTAGCACTAAATTGAGTTTTTTTCTCCATTCAAAACCGACGTTTATGGCTTACCTTATTATTTAAATTTTTCATATTTTCAAATTTCGTGTCCTTTCTTATCAGATCTTAATAATTGCAAGTAATCGTATACTAACAATATATGAAATTAAAAAAAAAGATCATTGATCCATGAAACTCATAAGGTCATATACTATATAAATATATATAATATAATATATTATATATATATATATATATTATATATTATATATATATATATATATATATATATATATATATATATATATATAAATATATATATATATATTTAAATATATAAATATATATATAATATATAATATATATATATATATATATATATATATTATATATCTATAGAAATTTTATATATAACACATATATATATATATATATATATATATATATATATATATATATATATATATATAGGTAAAAGTTACTTAACGCCCACACGGAACGGGAGCTCGGATCAAAAAAAAATTTCACAGGTAGCCTCTATGATACATAAATAGATGTTTTAGGGGCGAAATGAAATTTTTTTTTCCTGACCTAACCTAACCTAACCTAACCTAACCTAACCTAACCTAACTAACCTAACCTTAACTAATTTGCCCCTAGAACACGTAAAAAAAAAAAAAAAAAAAGGAAAAATAAATAATTTCGCCCCTAGAACATCTATTTATGTATCATAGATGCTACCTGTGAAATTTTTTTTTTTGATCCGACCTCCCGTTCCGTGTGGGCGTTAAGTAACTTTGTCCCATAATATATATAATATATATATAATACATATATATATATATATATATATTATATATATAATATATATATATATATAATATATATATATATATATATTATATATAAATATAGAAAAATATGGAAATTAATATATATATTTGGAATGTAGTTATAATATATATAATATATATATATATATAATATATATATATATATATATATATATATATATATATATATATATATATATATATATAAAAATGTACTAATATATAGACATATATATAATATATATATATATATATATATATATATATAATATATATATATATAAAAATATATATAATTAAAATATTTTTATATAAACATAGATTATAAGAATATTTATATAATTTTTATAACTATGATATTATATATATATATATATATATATATATATATATATATCTATAATTATATATATTATATATATATATATATATATATTATTATATAATATATATCTATATATATATATAATATATATATATACATTCTTTTTTTTTAATTAAAAGATATAAAGGAAAAACATCTTAATAATTCCTTTCAGATAATAGTTTAAAGCACACCGATAAGTTTAACTCCTTATGAATTAAAAAATATTATGTGAATGATTAATTCAAAAATAACATAGGTATGGAATAATGTTTAGAAATAATTTTTAATGTTAATAATATACAAGAGAAGAAAAAAGTATATTACTTTCTAAACTATGATACTTAATAAGTAGTAATTGGTAGCTTCACTTTGGCAAGCAAACGAGGTGTCTATGGATCGATTCCCGATCGTATCCATTAAATGAATCTCCAACCTCGGCCGGAAAGGAAACGAGAGTTCTTTTCAGTCGTACATTCAAATGGAAGCAACATAATGTGTATGTGAAGTCTTCGGAGGAAGAATTAAAATACGTTGAGTTTATGTATTAGGTCCTTGTGTTTAGATTCCGATTAAGCTTTACTTCATTTTGTTTTAAAATTTGTCACTTCAAAAATTAAATGTCAAGCATTTATCTCAAAAATGTATTTGCTCCAAATTTATCAAAACTATTCACAATGAAAATAATTATTCTTTAAATAAAAAGTTACCCACTGTCTTTAAAATTAAATGAAAAAAATAAAAGATATTCAAAAACTAAAAATAATAATACAATAAAAAAATACTGTTAATAAAATTTTATAATCATATTAAAGCGGCAAATTCTAATTATATTTTTTTGTGTAGTTTTTCGAGACTGTTTCATAACGGTTAACACACCCTGATAGAAATATCTTTCAAAATATATTCTTTGGGTGTACACCCATAAATTTAAATATTATTATCAATGATAAAATTAAAATAATTCTAATCTCTTTTTTTGCATAATATATATATCTCTGCATATTATATATATATATATATAATATATATATATATATATATATATTTACGAAAACTTTACTTTGCGAAAAGAAGTATATATATATATATATATATGTGAAAATATACCCTTGGCACAATAAAATCTTTATTATCGACACATTAAAATATTTACACAGATAAAACTTATATAAAAATTTACGTTTCGCCTAATACATTATAAAGGCCTCTTTCAGAATTTTAAGTTGACAAAGCAAAATCAAAATATTATAATAGTTATCCCCCTATTTCCAAAACTAATGTAACATATCTTCCCATTCCCTTCAATTTAAATTATAAAATTAAACAATATCTTCCTAAAAACATTTGCTTTACTAAAAACAATACCATTCCTCTTAAAAGAATTTTTAAACCGCCCAAATCCGTTAATAATAATTCTCAGTGCATTTACAAGATTCCATGTTGCAATTGTTCCAAAGTTTATATTGGAGAGACAAACGATTTCCACAGAAGATTGAATCAGCATGGGGATGATTTAATCAAAGATTCTAAAAATTCAGCTCTAACTTTTCATCGTGCAGTTACTAGCCATAAAATTAACTTACAGGATGCTTCTCCTTTGAAATATTGCAATCATGTTAAAAAAAGAAAAATAATAGAATCGGTGTTCATTTATAATACAGATAATTTTAACAAGATTCCAGGCGAGATAAAGTTGGATAAGATTCAGAACTCCTTTCTGCTTGCTTCAAACTTCTTAAAGGATATCAAGAAAAAAGATTCATAAGGACCAACCAACTCAGAATCAACATTAGTTTTAGTCCCTTTTTTTTTTTTCTGTAATGTATTTCATTTCTTGTCAACTTAAAATTCTGAAAGAGGCCTTTATAATGTATTAGGCGAAACGTAAATTTTTATATAAGTTTTATCTGTGTAAATATTTTAATGTGTCGATAATAAAGATTTTATTGTGCCAAGGGTATATTTTCACATATATATATATATATATATATATATATATTTATATATATATTTATATATATTGCTTATATATATATATTATATATATATATTATATTTATATATATATATATTATATATATTTATATATAAGTATATATATATATTTATATTATATATATATATATATATATGATTATATTAATTATGGGGTTTATCACCAAATATATTAGTATTTATGATTTATATCATATGGATAAGTTCTTGAAGAACATCTCCAAACTACACAAAAAATAAAATTAGATTTGCAGCCTAAATATTTTAATAATTTTTTTAACAAAATTTTTTTTTTTTTATTTATTTATTTTAAATTTTTGTTTTTCATTTAATTTTGAACAATGGGTACTCTTTATTAAAAAATAATTATTTTCCTTTGGGGAATAATTTTGATAAATTTTGAGCAAATACATTTTTGAGATAAATGCTTGACATTTAATTTTTGAAGTGATAAATTTTAAAACAAAAATGAAGTAAAGCTTGATCGGAATCTAAATACAAGGACCTAACCTAACATAAACTCAACTTTGTCTTATTCTTCCTCCGAAGACTTTCACATATACATTTGTTTCTTTCCATTTGAATGTACGACTGAAAAGAACTCTCGTTTCCTTTCCGGCCGAGGTTGGAGATTCATTTAATGGATACGATTGGGAATCGATCCATAGACACCTCGTTTGTTTGCCAAAGTAAAGTTACCAATTACCACTTATTTAGTATCATAGCTTATAAAGTAATATACTTTTTCTTCTCTTGTATGTTATTGACATTAAAATTATTTTTAAACATTATTCCATTCCTATGTTATTTTTGATTTAATCTTACATAATATTTTTTTATTCATAAAGAGTTAAACTTAATCGTGTCTTTAAACTATATATGAAAGGAATTATTAAGATGTTTTTTCCTTTAATTTAGTTAAAAAAAATTATATATATAAATATTATATATATATATATATATTATATATATATATATATATATATATATATATATATATATATATATATATATATATATATAAATATACTATATTATATATATATATATTATATTATAGTGATAATATAATTCTTAAACATAAACTCTATACATAACCTTTACCAATATTAGTTATTCAACTCACGTCATTATTAATTATATAAATAACGTACGTATTCTTAAATACTGAAAAACATTCATAACACACTATAGAATAACATAAAAGCATATATCAATACCACTCTATTCACGGATATAAAATACCCATGATAATTACCCCTATTGAAAAGTTTAATGACCTTATATGATTTAGCTACGATCAGCTGATTATTTTTCTAATCTCCTTTATAGTTTGTATAGACCAATTAACCGCTACCCTCGTCAGGATTAAAGGTATGGGATATTCATGATAAACAATGTCACACTTAATTACTGTTTGAGAACCATACAAAAGGATCCCCTGTTTAACTACCTCTAGCGTAAGCTAAACTCGCGCCTTCACTCTCTTTTCTAGCATTTCGTGACACGGATATCATACATTTCTACGTATTTTCTCATTATATATCGTGATAATACTGTGAAGGTAATTAATATCCTTCTTATTGAATTTCTTCTGTTCCATAAAAAATCAATTGTGTAAGCTTTATGTTAAAACTCACTCATAGTAGTACCGTGTAACTGAGAGGTTACTCTTATATAGATCAAAACCTATAACTAACTCACTTAAGTTATTTAGAGGAAATGAAATCAATGCGTAAAAGATTAAAATATACCTTAACTTTATGGAACTCGTTACGTATGTCAGTTCTAACCCTATACTGCACTGATGAATGGATACGGTATTGTCCGTATTTTATTCATTGTTTTTAGTTAGTTAATTCTAAATAAGATTTTTCACGTTCTCTTCAGGAACACATAATATAAATTAAATTAATATAAAGGGTCTCTTATCTTGCTTCACCTGGAAGTCAGTGCAAAACGATATGTTTGCTTACCAAGAAGTAGGACACACCGATAGATTAATTTAACTATTCAGATTTACTATGAATTAATAAAGACACAGTAAAAATTATAATTTATACGTTTGTATGTCTAAGTTTTATAGACTCCACTTTTTATCAGACTCATTGACACACGATATTAATATTTGTACTGTATGACTCATAATAATTAAATCGACTAATTAAAAATGGATCATAGTAATACCAGTGACTGACAATGTTAGTATGTATTACTATACTTAATTACTCTAAATTCAGTAAATATAGCTTTATGAAATCAAAGAACTTTATTTTTATTTTATGTTACAATAAAATTATTTTTATTTTTATATGTTATATTTTTAAATAACTTTTTATTATCTTATTATTCTTATATTTATATTTAACAGATTATATAATTTTTTTAAATTTACGAAGTTAATTAAACTATGATAGTATATATTACTCAATAATATTTTTTATAATACTTAGAAGACTATGTATCTATGATTTATTTGTTAAATATATACGATGTAATTATCATTACATTGAATTATGTTAAGATTTGCTTGAAAAATATTAATAGATATGTATTGCTATGCATGTATTATGTGTTTACTATTTTTAATATACCAGTAAGTTGTTTATGTATTGGAATATATATTATTTCTGCAAGGTTTTGTAGTAGTTTATTAGCTCACCTAAATTTGTACATTATATTGTTACTTATGGTTCTTCATTACGTAAGGCAATGTGTATTAGCTTTATTTAATAGGTGATAAAACACTGGTACTAGTTTAGACTATAGGCATATTCGTATGATTAGTAATATAATAAAGGAACTTATTTTTGTACTCAGGTATATTGTTGATTAGTATTTCGTATAGTTTGTTATGGTGGTTGTATTGATTTGGTTGTTAGTTGCTGTTGTTATTAGTTATAATATTAGTTATTGTATTAGTATTATTGTTAGTTTGATTGTTATGTTTTGTGTTTGTATATATAAACTCGATAGAATATATATACCCTTATTGTAGAGTATAGATATGGTCGACTGGTATACGCATTCGTATTCGTCTTTTCTTCTGATTGGTTGTAAAAAAGAATTCATTCATTATCTTTTAAAGGGTTGTTTATCATAGCTAATATATTCACGAATTATATCCGTCAGTAGTATATAATTTTATTCGCTTTGTGCTGGTTACTAATTTAGCATCTCAGAGCTACTTCTTAAAACCTGTTAGTTGTGAATTAATTTTATCCGATAGTGATGACTTCGTTCTTTCCAAATACCGATTGTGTATTTTATATAATTTAAATATTAATTATATTACTCGATCAAACTCAGATTATGGATACGTGAGATAAGATTTTGACTTTTTGTATTTCCATCCAGATGGATATCAATAATATATACATATGATACTTATCTATATTTGGTTATGATAGCGTATTCATATCATATATACAAGATCACATATAAATTTCCATAGTGCAGAGATTGTATATTTAGAGGATAAATTGTTGTATCATTCTTTATATATATTTATATATATATTATATATATATATGTATATATATTATATATATATATATATATATATATATATATATTATATATATATATATATTAATATATATATATATAAATAATATATAATTATATATATATATACTATATATATTATATATATTGTGTGTTGTGTGTGTGTGTGTGTGTGTGTGTGTGTGTGTGTGATGTGTAGGTGTGTTTGTGTGCGTGTGTGTGCGTGTCGAAAACTGTCTGTTTGCATATGAAAAACAGAACAAATTATTATCCAATGAAAAACGTTCGAAATTGCTTTAAGATTTATTCAAATCGAATGAAAATTAAAGAATTTATGGTCCAGTTTAGCATCACAAAATTTCCTAAAATATAATGGAAATTAATAAATCGGAAAAATCTCCTGAAATATAAATGTGTCATTTGAATTGTTAAATCACTTTCCTTACACTACTTCAATTATCGTGTACACTATTTTAAAGCATTAAGCAGTGTAGTTTCTCTTTCAAGCATGTCTCGTTTGACCTTCTTTTCTACACATTTATTACACAAATACACAAATTTTTATTTTCAAATTTCTGACCCTTGTTTATTCGTTAAAAGCCACAGTCTGTTTGGTCTGATTCAAAAATTCCTTACAAATTAATCATATTTCTTTAAATTCAATTTCGAAAATAAGATGGAAATTGCTCTGAAACCTTCACTTTGATAATATATATATATATATATATATATATATATATATATTATATATATATTATATTATATATATATATATATATATATATATATATAAATATATATTATATATATATATATATATATATATAATATATATATATATATATATATATATATATATATATATATATATATATATATTATACTTCATATATAAAATATTAAAAATTCAATATAAAAGAAAAAATAATTCTTAATATTAATTATTATTTTAAATGTTTATGCTGAAATTTTAATTAAGAAGCATGACGTAGTTTGAACAATAAATCGTACGCCACAAAAAAGATAAAATTAATTTCTTTTTAATGAAACAAAAAAAGAAATAGGCTTAAACGATGAAAGTTTTTACTTTAAACTTTAAAATATTAAAATAAGAGTAAATATCCTGAAACAAATTCAATAGAATTAAATAATTAAGTAAAACTATTAATTCGGTAAATACCGAAGTGCAACTTGTGATTATCTGTTTTTACGTGTAATACTGACCGTAAATTTCTTTATTTTTAAAATAAAGATATGACAGAAAAAAATAGAAAATATTTTAACTAGGAAATATTTTTTTGAATATATTATATTATTATAATATATATATATATATATATATATATTATATAAGTAAGTGTATTTTTATTATTATATAAAATATATTTTTTTTATATAGTATATATATATATATATATATATATTAATATATTTATTTATTTTATTTACACTTGATTTTAAGGTACCCACATACATAGTGGTCCTTTTCACATATATGTTGAGCACTACATATTTATATATATATATTATATATATATATATATAATTATAGTATATATATATATATATATATTATATATATATATATATATATTATTATATATTATTATATTATATTATTTATATTTATATATATATATATTATATTTCCTCTTTTTTTGGCAGAAAAAAAATCTACTTTTCAAAAGAATGATTTTTAAAAAAAAAAAAAAAAAAAATAAAAAAAAAAACAAAAAAGGTATTTTACATTCTAACAAAATATGATTTCAAAAAAGCGATGCATCTAATGTTTTCGGAGATAAACGAGATCGAATCTTTGAAACAATATTTCCTGCACATGAAAATGCTCTCTCAGATTCAACGCTCGTTGCTCTAATTGTTAGTAAACTCTGATAGTTTTTCAAAACTCTCAGATCGCTTTCCTGTAGCTTCAAAGTTTCATTTGGTTGCTTAACAAAAAGGTTGGAAAAGGGTTCGTTTACATTTATTTTTTTTATGACACTTCTTTGATGTATCTCTGAAGCACTGGATTACTATCTGCATCTGCTAATTCTGAATATGAAATTTCATCTTCAGCAATTTCTTCTTCTTGGGTTTCTGTCTTTTCATCTGATTGAAAAGCTTGTTGAAGGTTTCTTCAATCAGTTTCTTAATGCTTTTGTGATTTGGCAACATGAAAGATTGTTCAGATTCAGAATCATTCCTTTTCAAACACTCGGGATTTTCAAGATAACTTATTAACCCAATGACGTTCGTCATCATCTATGTGGAAAATCGTTCATGCACTAATTTCTTAAATTGTGTAGACAACACTGAACTTTCATTTTCTAATTCTTTTCTAATAAATTTCATAGAATTTTTGCCTTTCAACAATGAAGGGTTTTTACAAGAAAGTGCGTCGATATCTATTCGAAAGAGGCGAAGTACAGATACAAGATTCTCTAAACCTCTCCTTTCGTCATCAGAAATAACTTCGCTATTTCCAATAACTCTTAAAGTACTAGAAATGCAATTTTTCAGCTCAATCAATCATTGCTATGGTGCTGTTTCATCTTGTGTTGGTATCTAGCACACATTCCCTTCAAAGTACTTTTAACGATTTCTCGTACATAATCACTTTTTTATGGAGATTTTATAAACATTGGGCAAATTTTTCTTACCTTTAAAATCAATTCACTAAAATCCATAGAGATTTTTTAAACACTGGCCCCTTCATTACATTATTAACTGTCTCAGTTGAGTCAATATCTGTGTCCAAACTCATGGGAAAGTCACAGTCATCCCAGTCTTGAATTTCTTGGGAATTTTCTTCATCTTCTCAAACGAAACTTCCTCTTCCCTTTCCCTTCCCAGTTGCTTTTTCTTGTACAGAATATCGCAAATACTAAAATGTGTTCCATGAGCAAGACACAATTCATGAATGAATCTATTTTCTTTGCCAAATTTTATCATCACTAAAGTACCATTTGTCGTAACTCCTACTATATGGCGATCA
This sequence comes from Trachelipus rathkii, assembly GCA_015478945.1. Classification (NCBI taxonomy): domain Eukaryota; kingdom Metazoa; phylum Arthropoda; class Malacostraca; order Isopoda; family Trachelipodidae; genus Trachelipus; species Trachelipus rathkii. The sequence continues at coordinate 29,388 of JABUQX010021337.1, forward strand.
AAATCTAACTGAAATTCACTTAATCGGTTTTTGACAACTTCTGTGATTCTCTTGCTAGTTAATGAATCTTGACTAGGAACTAAACCCAGGGACCAATGTTTTGTTTCAACAATCATGTACATTGACATTCATATATCTAAGATTTCGATTCTGATTTCTGACGAATAATTTTTCATTTCGAAATCGCTATTAAGAGAGTATTTTAATGGTTTACATAGAATTTAATTATTATATAATGAATATTTAGAATAAAACAAAATTTTTAAAAAGCGTTTTATATAGTTTTACTATAATAATAACAATTATTTTAATTTTATTTAAAATCAGAACGTGTCGATAATAAAAAAAAAATGTTCGAATTCGTTTGATAATTTTTTAATTTTACATATATATCCGTTTTCTATAGAAATCCGTTTTCTATAACACGGTTTTCCGTTAAAAAATAAAATAAGGATAACATAACTAAAATCATGACTTAACAAAGTTGAAAAATTCAAAATCGATTAAAATTTTTAAATGAAAACTGAAATACAATTATAAAAATGTTCAAATCTTTCGCGGCACCCCTATGGGGAAGCTGCGTCACCCAAAGGTGACGCGTCACACAGTTTGA
>JABUQX010021338.1:0-40000 GCA_015478945.1 Trachelipus rathkii
AGAGAGAGAGAGATGAGAGAGTGGCAGAGTAGAGAGAGAGAGAAGAGAGCAGCAAACAGACAAGCCATCGTAGGACATCGAGATGATGAGGGAGAGAGTAGGATGGACGAAGAGAAGAGAGAGGAGAGAGGATGCTCGTAGATGAAATGCAGACTCGACTTTAAATAGGGAAGAGTTAGAGATGAGAGAAGCAGAGAGAGAGAGAGAGAGAGAGAGAGAGAGAGGATAAGCAACGCACATACAGAAGCAGAGATGAAAGAGAAGAAATGCGACAAACAAGAAAAGAGAGACGAGGGAGAGAGAGAGAGAAGAGTAGAGAGAGAGAGAGAGATGATGAGAGAGAGATATAGAGTGTAAATGTTATTAGAGAGAGAGAGAGAGATACGAGAGAGAAGATAGAGGAGAGAGAAGAGAGAGAGAGATGAGTGAGAAGAAAGTGAGAGAAGGAGAGAGAGAGAAGAGAGAGGAGAGAGAGAGGAGAGAGAGCAGGAGAGAATGATTCATATTGACATATAGTAAGACGGAGAGAGAGAGAGAGAGAGAGAAGATCGGATTCAGAGAGAGAGAGAGAAGAGAGGGAGAGAACGAGAGAGAGATATGATGAGGAAAGAATTGAGAATGTAGTGGAGTATAAAGAGAGAGAACTCGTTAGACACGGAGAAGATTGAGAGAGGACAGAGAGAGAGAGAGAGGAGAGAGATGTTTCTGCTGAGAGAGGAAGAGGAGAGAGACGAGGAGAGAGGGGTAAGTGAGATGATGCAAGAAGGACAGACGACAAAGATAGAAGATGAGCGAGAGAGGTGATGTTACCAATGAGAGATGAAGAGAGGAAGCAAGTTTTAAAAGAAGGCACAGGAATGAAAAAGTGATATTTATTAATAAGTAGTTGAGGATGACTTAAATTTGAGCGGTTTTTGATTTAAGTAGGAAAGATATGTCATAAATATTTGGTTTTATAGCTAATGGCCAACAATGATTTCGATTAGTAGATTGTGAAAGAGACATGTTTTTAGTAAAAAGAGATGTTGTTAAATACTTCTAAAACATGATTACGGAATGGGGGGATAGTACTTTTTTTCTTAAATTTTGTATTGAAGCAGATATAAACAGGGAAGCGTAAAAACAATTTAGGCTGGGCTCAAAAAAGATAAAATTTAAAGATAACGATTAGCTTCTCATTTTCAAAAATTGAAATCGTAATAATTTGTCCAACATTTGACATATATTAGTTTGGCATAAGGTATATGTCATAAAAAAATTGATAAGTTTTAGAGGGGTATTTCAGGCATCATTGAGAAAAGTTACAGAGAAAAGATGGAGAAACTTGATGGGTAGATTCATTTTGATATATAATGCATTTTGGACAAAAATATCAAAAATATGAGGCTGAATTTAAAAAAAAGAAAAGATTTTAAGCAAATTTTATTAATAAGTTGTTATAAGCAGTGTCAATTGCTAATATAATTAAAGCCTTGAATACGTTTTGTTTTTTTAAAAGCTACACACACTAAAAATGCATATTCAATTTTGCACGATATATATGTATTATATTGCTTACACTGCTAGTAGATTTTATATGCATAACTGTACAATCTCACTATATTCTATAATTATGGCTTAGGTGCCTATATTTTTACATAATGTTTATTAAGTATGACTTTCATAATTTAATTAATTTCAATATCCTTGATCCTAATCTTCTCATACTATGTATGCATTATGGTATAAAGATAGATATGTAAGAATATTCACGATATGAGACAGAATTTCTTTATACATTAAATACAGATCATCTATATGTTTACCTTGCTTCATATACTAATATTCCTAAAAATAATGTTTTTAAGTTTATCCAACTCGAATTTAATTATTAGAAATTTATATTCCTGAAGATTCCGCATTACTGCTTTTTATTGTGTGGTTTAATGAGATAGCTGACAAGATTTACAATTATATAAACCTTCAATGTAAATTTCAATTATAGCTTGCTTCTCTTCACAAAAAGCATGCATATGGAAAAAAGACAGAGAACATTTTTATACAAAGCATTCTCTAAAAATATATAACTACAGTAGGTAACTAAAAGCACACTGGGCGCAACAACGTCAAGATGGCGACTTTCTCCTTTTTTCCCCCAGCTCCCTTTAAACTTTTTTTTTTAAAATATATTACCGTGATTAATTCTAAATTTTATAAATTTATTCTTTCAAGTTACATTTTTATATATATATATATATATATATAGTATAATATATATATAGTATATAGATATATATATAGTATACTATATACACAAATACACAAATATATTTAAATATTATCTATCAAAATCATAAATTTTAAATATATATTTTTCATTTGTATATTAAAAAAAGTAAACGGCAAGCAACTTATAAACGATACTGGATTTACTACTTATCTTTTCAAAGAACCAAAATTAAGCGCAGGCCTCGAGCGCATAGTTGGCAAGGTACAGTTATTATGTATAAAGAAAAAAAAATGATCATTATGATACAAATTTTCCAACATTTTCACTTCCAACTTAATCTAATTTTTTAAGATAAAAATACATAAAATAAAATCAAGTTATACAATAATATTAATATAACTAATAACCATTTCCCTCTTAAATTAACACATTCTTTTTTAGGTCCATTTTTCTTTTTGGGTGATGAAGAGCTGCATTTTTGTTTTATATGAAGTATTTTTTTTAAAAAAGTTGAGAGGGTAGGCTGCTGTTGAGTTACATCCATCTTATATCGTCATAGTACACAATAGAAATAGAAATTCAAAGTAAATTATAATAACCTTGCAAAAAATATACATATATTAATATATTATAATATATATAGTAATTATAAAGTTTAAAAAGGAAATTATTTGAATTATATTATATTTATATTAGTACAAAATATTACTGTTAATATATTATTATATATATATATTATTAGTATATATAATATCGATATATATATATATAATAGTATAATCTTGGTGTAAGAGTATGCCAATGTTTTGGGAATGCATATCAAAAGTGGTATAAATATTTCTTGGCTTAAATTGGGTAGCAATACAGAAAAGAAACTTGTGAGAACCAAATGATATACAAATGATTATTATATATATTTACATCACTTAGTTAAAAAATAACACATAAACGGAAAGTTTGTTATTTTTATATTTAATATTTTATATATTTTTTATATGATTTATATATATCTATTGTATTTAGCAAGTCAGCGGAGTTACTTCAAGAAAATTATAATACCAGTTGCAATTTTTGGTGTTTAAGTTAAGTGTAACTTTAAAACATTATAGACAGCGTTTACATTTTATAGTTATAATAAATGGTAATGAAGTATGGGTATTTGCCAATCATTTAATGTAATAAATCGAAAAATATAAATAATAACTATTTTTAAAAAAAAAATAAATGTGTGTATAAAAAGGAGTATACGATGAAATTTTTGACATAGGGGCAATCTCAGAATATTCCCTAAAAAAATTAGTAAATTTTAAACGCAGAATTTATGAAGATTGACACTATATAGCTGAAATGAGCTTACCGCATAAGGTGGTTAGTATTAGAGTAAGATCTGAATAATTAACCAGGCGGTTGGTGCAGAAGAAAGTGTATCAGCTTGAGTTTTTGTTAAATTTGGCACTCCTTTTATGGCACTTTTTTTAGCATACTTTTTTTTTGAAGTAGGTGGTTATTTTAATTGGTTTCCCATGCCTCTCCTGAGTGCGATTGGCACACCATCAAGTTAAGGGGGGTTAGCCCCCCAAACCTGAGATATTGACATAGAGGGGTGAAATTTGATGAGTGCAAAAAAGAGAATGAATGAATAGAGTCCTGAAACTCGCCTGATGTTAAGTTAATGATTGGAGAATTACAAGAGCCGGGCTGGTACTGGAATTCTAGGCTCACGTGTAATTAGGTGAAAATGACGATGTACTTTAAAACGATATACTGACGTATAGGTCTCTAATTTGAGGGTTCCAAGACCCTCAATGAGCCTGGACCTACTGAGTGGGGTTCTTCACTGAAACAGCACAGGAGTGCATAGGCAGAAGGAAAGACAAAAGGAAGATGGGAATTGAATAATATCTTGAATTGCCAATCATGGGTTTTTAAATGTTAATATTTTAATGAAGATTGCTATCGAATATGTGGGTTTTAATATGTATACCTACCTTAGCCTGATTGTTGAAAAAGTTTAGAGTGGTAAATTTTTGAGCTTATTTTTAATATTTTTTAAATAGGACCTTTGACAAAATTATAAATATAAGTTTAAGTACAGGAGAGTAGATTGGAAAGGAAATAAAAAGGTATTGGTTAGTGAAGATGTACTTAGAATAAGTTTTTGCAGGTCACTGCACCTGTTAGCTCTGCTACAACTTTTTTATTAAAAAATAAGTTTTTGTAAACTTTTAAAGGTTAAAAATATTTTGTAACCAAACTAAAACTAAAAATTCTGAAGTTGCCCCATAATTCTGATGTTACCCCGCTTGACGGTGGTGGCGTAACCGCTTGTGCGGTATAGGTATATATAAATATATAGTGTCCCTACTTACTCTTTATATTTAGTAGTATATTATATTATAATATATATATATAATAATAATATATATATATTATATATAATATATACTTATATAATAGTATATTATAATTATATATATATATAGCTACTTTTAATTTTTTTTATTTTATTTTTTTTTATTGTATAATCATGGATCAACCTAATAAAGAAAATGCCTGGCTCGCAACCTTCTAAATCTAACTAATGAGAAATGAGAATTAGGTAAAAAATAAAATAAAATATAAACTGAAAAACTTATATAAAATGAAAAAAAAGATTAAAGATTTTTTTTCCTCTATTATTATTCTCTATTAATTCTCTATTTTGATTTTTGGGCATATTCCTATGCTGTAATTTTTAAAAAAGACAAACGGTGGGGTTGTTAGTTTCGGGTAAGTATATAGTAATTTGGGCATGAAATATCCCAGTCGCAGAATCAAATATTTTTGGTGGATGTTTTTAAATGAAAAGTGGGTCTAAAATAAAGAGGTTGTGAACTATTATCCAATTCTATCTAAACTTTGAAAATAGTCAAGAAATTGGACAAAATTTTTACATAAACTAATAAAGTAAAAAAAAAGAGTGAAAGATAATAGATTTTTTAATGTTTTTTATTAGTATTAAATTCAGAAATTAAATTGAACGAATTTTTATAAAAATCACAGTGCAAAGACTCTAAAAAGATAATAATGAGGAATAAAAAAAAATATTTATTTGTCTGTCTTTAGGAAAAAAAGTTAGTAAAGAAATTTGCTACTTCAGGTGTATTTGCATATCTAAGCACTGAATTAACTATTGACCCAGATCGTTTTTTCTCAATTTATATTGCAAAGATGGAGGGAATAAATTTAGTTTTGACATTTGTTTTTCATATGTAATCTTGTAATATATTAGTTATATATTATTTATATCATTTATATATTATTATATATATATATGATATTAGTTATATATATATTATATATATATAGGCCAAGCCTCTTAGAAGAGCCCATATACATTATCTCAAAAAACTACAATAGCTACAGGGAAAATAAATACATTGTTGAAATCCTGGTAAAATATTAGATAAGTGCGGAGAATAGTAAAAAAATATAAAAAATAAATTCTCAAAACTAACAAATGCTACATGGATAAAAGGTAATACATTTGCTTGAATCCTTTGTAGAATTTTTAGTTAGGAAAAATGTAAAAAAAGTAAACAAGAAATTGCCTATTTTTTTTGGGGAGTGTGAGCTCGATCCGGATATTTTCAATTTCTTTTCATAAATATAATATAATATATATAAAAGATATATATTATAATATATTTGATATAAGTAATATATATATATATATAATAATAAATATATATAATATTATATTGTAAAGGGTATGTACAAAAAAAGTCGGCAATGGTAAGGGGGCCCTCTGAGCCGAACGGGGAAGCAACACGGGGGGGGGAGTTTTCCTATGACTCCGTAGGGGATTGGGTGCGGGGAACTCGGGATGCCGGCGAGACACCCAAATACGAAGAGGAGGGAGTTCCGGACACTTTGGTGGCCGAGTGACAAGGTACCGCAGTGGTAGTTGAACTGATGGCGATACGCTCTACCACGATGAGGTTAGAGCGTGCGGTTCATGAAGACGGGCCGTATTTTCGGGTGGATGCTGGATGTGAGCGAGAGACGCGTGACGGTTGGTGAGTGAGTAGAGTAGCGATGTATAGACGAAGGCGGATTTAAAGGTCGTAGTCGTATTTGGCGAATGTTTATTTAAAGATAACACGAAGGGAAGATTCGATCGGTGTGGTGGTATGTGCTGGAGGTGCGGGGTAGGTTGCGGAGATATCTACATGCTTCCGGGTGCAGTGATAGGGTGGGTATAGAAAGGAGGTTCGACGCTGTGGAGTGGATGGTTGAATTGGATAGAGATGATAAGAAGAGTCTAGTGCTGGATAGATGAGGTGTTCTCCGTATCTGAAGGTTAGTAACAGGAATTGTTTGTACGTATAAGGAAAGACGCCGCAGGCTATAAGATGATGGCTTTCGACTCATATTACTATAATTATTAACAATAATTTTCTCTGTGGGTGGGATAGGTGATCTTATATGTTTTTTTTGTAGGTTAATTCATGTCCTAACCAAAGATTAGTACCAGGATTTTGCCAAAAACGTATTATTTTTTTCTCCTGTAGCTATTGTAGTTGGGTTTGAGATGTTTTTTTTTTGTTTTTGGTTTTTTTTAACATTTTCCGAACTAAAGTTAGAACCACGGCGATTCCAGCATGGTATTCCTTATCTCGGATAGCTATTGTAGTTTTGAAATTGGATTTGTGCTCTCTGAGGCTGGACCATAATCTATATTATTATATATATGCGTAGAAAATGGATATACGAGTTTGCTCCGTGAGGTTGTCTATGCTCAGATAAGGGTCTCACTGAATGAGGATATAGTTATGTTAGTAGAAAGGTGATCGCATAATATATTGTTTCCAGGATCTATATATATTAGGGACTTGTGTCCGGATAATAGAGATAGATAATTTGCCGGACCCGCTCATGTGAGTATATAGCTAATCGGTGTATACAAAATGCCTGATATTCGTATTCGGCTAGTTTGTGCAGGAACCTTATTCGGGCCGGAATACTTCGAGCTTTAAATGAAGACAATAATTACGTCCAACATAGATGGGAAAAGTTATTTAGCAGGGTCTGATATGCTGTGTTTAGTGAAAGTGTGTGTTTTTAAATCTTGTCTTTGTTTTAATCAAAGTTTTATTAATGACATATCAGTTGGGTATACATTTATTAGATTCAGTGAAGTTTTGCACGTGGAGTTTTTTAAAAGATAAGCTTCTAGTTTTATTTAATTTTATTTCTTTTTCTTTGTCGTTTTTTTTTGTTTATTTTTTTTGGTTGCGATTGTTTTTAGGTAGGTACAATGAAATTTAGCTGGTTTGGAAGTTTTATTTATTTTTTTATGTTATTATACAAAATCTGATTTTTTTTAATTAAATTTTAGCACATTAAACTTTTTAAGCTTAGGTGTTTAGCGTTTGGATGATTTTTTCCGATTTGTTCGCTTTTGATTTTTTGGCTTTTGTTCTTGTTTGTGTGTGTGCGTGTGTGTCTGTGTGATTTATTTTTAGTTCATTAGATTTATTGATTACAAAGTGGCTTATAAAATTCTAGACCAAGAAAGTGGTTAATGAGTACTCTCTAACTCTGTCTAATCTTTTTGCTCTGTCTGAGACTCAGTGGCTAAGAATACATCTCTAACTCGTTTAACGTCCAACTATAAGTTATTTCAGTAATTTCCGTCTAAAGGGTGGAGTATTGTGCCTATGTTATTAACATTCCTATAACACGTCTCGTGATTCGAATCACCTAATTTCGATGTTTCTGTGGCTTTTTAAAATCTTTTCTACCTTCTATCTACATATTATATCTTGTGCTTCTGCTTCTGGACTCTTAACAGATAGCTGTCAAGGCCTTTTAAGAATAGTCGCACTATTCTCACGTAGACTGTTATATCTTTCAAATCCAAATCTGGAGGTCCTCGTATCTAGGGTGATTTCAATGTAACAACAACACTGAATGGTTGGAATCCTCTCCATACTGATTTAGGTGGGGAGGAGGCGAGTCATTGCAGACATTCTCAATTCGATCTGGAGGCAACTAAATTAAAAGGAACCTACACACGTGTCCGGATGTCCAACAATTCTTGAACGCACACACTGGAATATGTTTCACCACTAGTCTTCTCTACTAAAATATACACCACCTTCGCTCCTATTGGTAAATCTAGCCACAACTTATATCTCTTAATCTTTAATTTCTAATCCTTTCCCTTCTCCTCTACCCTGAGTAATCGTTTCTGGCACTTTGATCGCGCCGATTGGGGGGCTTTGCGCCTGCTTCTACGCTAATTATAGTTGGAATGACTGCTTTTCCTCTGGTGAGGCTTCGGCCTTTGCCGACAAGGTGGGAGCTGTAATCGTTGTGGGATGAGCAGGTTCATTCTTCTTCGCTAAATCTTCTCTCCTCATAATCCATGGTTGATCGTACTTGTTCCTTCGCCATTCAGGCTAGAGACATATGCGTTTATCGGGGGTGGAAAATCTCGTTCTCCTATCACTCTCCTAATTTTCATTCAGCTAGAAATCGTTGCAGGGATACTCTTCGACGAGCAAGCGGGCTTTCATAACGAAAGTGCGCTAACCTCCTTGTGTTCTCCTACTGATAAATCTTTCTGGTCCTCTTGCAAAACATCTCCAACAACTTCTGTAAATCTACCTTTCCTCTCTTTATTCGATCTGAGGTTCTGTTGCTAACTCTCCAACTTACAAGGGCCAATCTCTCGGCCTCCTATTTTCCTCCTTAACTCAACCCTGGACGAGTCTGGCATTCCTCTTCCGCCTCCTTCTCTTCTCAGGTGTCCTATGCCTTTGCCTGAATTACATTGTTCGGATGGTGCATGGGCCTCCTAAATCTATGAACTTAGGAGGCGGGTGGCCCGGCTGGCATTCCCCCGAGTTTTGAGGAGTGTGCTTCGTGCTGGCCCCTCCTCTTCAACTATATCTCTATGCCTCAATACTAGCTTCCCTCAGTGTTGGAAGCCCACATATTCAACCTATTTCGAAAAAGGAAGCCGCTCTGATCTTCAATTCGCCCTTATGCTCTAACCTGTATTTATCTAAGATCCTTTGAACCCTTCTCATGACTCTCATTTCTTAGAATCCATCTGGAATCTATCATTCCTTCTTTCGATCGCCAGTCACGGCTTTCGGCGCTCGAGGTCTACTGGTGATATACTTTTCCTATCTAACGGATTTATGGTTTTCCACCCTCAGGAATTACGGGGAGCCTTGCGTGTGCTTGACATATCCAGAGCATTTGACCGGGTATGGCCGCGTCACTGCTCTTCCAAGCTCCCCTCATTTGGATTTCCTCCGTTTTCTTCGGCTACTTTTGTCTAGCTTTCCTTTAAATCGCTCAATATATATCGGCTGTTGTTGTGGGGCGGACTTCTTCTTCCTTTTCTGTCAATAAGTGGTGTTCCTCAGGGTTCTGTCTTATCTCCTACTTTATTCTGCTTTTCATTAATGATTTCTCTATTAACTCTAATGCTATCCACTCATATGCCGATGACTCGACCTTCAATTCTTCAACTCATTTCAATTTCTGCTCCTTCTTTTACTTCTAGAATTGCCCCTCTCGTCGCCTTAATCTTTCCGATTCCATTCTCGCTGATCTGGATAAATTCCGGGTGGGGTCGTCGCACCTTGTGAAATTCAATTCTTTAAAAACCCAACTCTACAAATCTCCCTCTCTAAGACACCTTCTAACTTTCTATCTCTTTTCGACGGTTTCTCTCGTCTTCTGTTGACAATATAAACATACCTTGGCTTAACATAAACAAAAATGTCTTGGAAACCTCACATCAAAATGGTTGCTAGGGCGGCCTCAAATGAAACTGGGAGTCTGTTTAGACTGCGGACTCTTTTTCCTCCTTCACGTTACTTCCAAGTTAATACAAGGGTTCATCCGCCTTGTATGGGTCTTCGCTTCATATCTGGGGGGCTCAAGGTTTCCACCCGTGCTTTTTGGGATAGGGTCGAGTCAAAGGCTAAAGATAAACTGTCCTGTAATTTCTACTTCACTTGACCCTCTATCTTTGCGGCGCGAATGGTTGGTGCTTTATCTCTTTTCTATAGGTACCGGTAGCGGCAGGTGCTCGATGGGCTTTCCACTCGCGTGCCGCCTTCTTTAAGACGCCCTCGAGCACATGAGGGTGCTGCTGTCGGCGCATGAGTTTGTGTTGATGTTAGCAACTCCAAACTAGTTTCGCTGCGGCGCCTCCTTCTTTCTTGCCACTCTGTCTTGTGGAATTCTCTTCCATCTTCTGTGTTTTCCTACTCAATTTAATCTCCCCTCACTTTAAAGTCCGCGGTCTGTGCTCTCTGCGTAACTTCTGCGTGTAGTTGAAATTTTTGTTGAGTGTAACACCCTTCCTTGAAAAGGGGCTTTGCCCGTGAGCGGTGTGATAATCGTGTAAAAAAGAAAAGAAAAAAAAAAAAAAATAAATTAAAGATTTGAAATTTTAGAAACCTTTTTCTAAAAAATAAAAATATAGCAAATTTTGTAGCCAATATGGCGAAATCTTTGTCATTTGGCAGATCCTATAAGGGCCTTTGACATTTTCAATATTCTAAGAAAATAGAATTTGCATTTACAAATGGGATAATGGACAAACATGGTAGCTGGTCTAAGGGAGAGTGGCTTGCTATCAATTTCATGTTTTATTCCCATGTTGCATGAACTATGCATTCACGATGTGCAATTTATGTCGCAGTGTGTTTGAAAGATATATTTATTTATTGCAGAAGCATATCCTCTCATTTTCACCATTCAGCAACGCAGCGCAAGCTTAAACTTAACAGATGCTAGCGCTGAATGTCCAAACAGCTAAATTAAGTCAGACGTTTCTACACGCTGGAGAAGAACTTGATGAATGCTTTAAAAGATTGTTTTTGAACAAAAGTTCCCCACTCCATATAGCTGCTGAATGCCAATAGAAAATGTGTCATCTGATTTCAGTGGAAATATTCCATTTACTTGGGCCATTTGGACATCACTAAAACAATGCATAATTGGTGAAGTGAACAGTCGCACAAGTTGGATGCCCTTCATTTTTTAAGGTCAGCGTGATATCTTGTTTAAATAAGTGAATAAAGGCAAAAGCTTCAAGTGGATATATTAAAACTCGTTGAAGAGCTTAAGAAATCAGTAAGAAAAGACTTTCTAAGTTTCTATGTGATAAATCTTTGGTTGTGCGCTACTTTCTTAGATCTGGCGATTTAAAATATAAACTCTTAAAAAAATGAGGATGAATCAATAAAAAAATATGTCGTTGAGGCATGGACAGAAATGCATGGAAAATTTAGCTCCTGACTCTTCGGCTGACGATGATTCACACGTAGTGGGGAAAGTGAACTGAAGGTTCCATTTTCACTTCTTTAATGGATTGTTTTAAAGAAATTGGGGCATCAAAATCTTCGTCATACAGAAAAAAAAGTGAGGAGTGAAAAGAATAGAAAGTACCCATTCTTCTGAACGATATGATACGTAATAAGACGTAAAAGGCTAATACGGAATCTGTAAGTTTGCCTACTATGACCAGAAATGACAATGATATTCCTTAAATTGGTGGAAAAGACACTGGAAATGTTTTGAATGATTTGAAAAAACTAGCTCCTTTCAGCTCCGCCATCAGTCGAAAGTGAAGAATATTAGAAGATAAGAATATCAGATGCAGGCCACAAGAAATAGGTTATCGCCTGAAAATGGAGAATTGCTAATGTCTGTCATTTTTTAACGCTGGTAGGCTTATTCAATATGAAGTTTTAGTTAATATCTTTAGACTACGAACTTTTCATTTTCATTTAAGGTTTATTTTTAATATGTGAATGGTTTGCTAGGTAAGAAATAGTTATAGAAATATGTTCATTTACTTTTTTGTTTTATTTACTTTGTATATAACACTGGTAACATGAAATTTCCTTGGACGGGGTTTCGCAATTGATTTTATTGATGTGCTGATTCCAAAAAGGTAATCGGTTTTTGCAGTATCAACATCGCATTTGTGATTTGTGTGGTAACAGATTTTGTAAAAAAATTTGATTTGTTACCTTTGTTCAAGCAGGGTCTAGATCACACAGATTTATTGGGATATATATAATATATAATATATATATATATAGTATATATATTTATATATATATATATAATATATATATATATACTATTTTATATAAATATATATATTAATATATATATATATATTTATATATATATATATTATTTTATATATATATATATATATAGTATAATATATATTATATATATATATATAATATATATATATATTATATATATGGCTGTGAGAGGTTTGGGGGATTTCGGTACTTTAGTATACTATCAAAGGAATGTATATGAAGGGACGAGAACAAATCGCAATGATATGATAATGGTCTTGATAGATATATGTTAGATCGAGATATCAACGATACATGCTATGAATTAAGAGTGAAATGAATGTGGGCAAGACAGTGTAATGTAGGGTAGGAAGGAATCGGGTATTAGTTAATGGTTAAACATAGCCATATCGATGGTGTAAACTTTTGCTCTTCTTCAGAGCGATCTGGCACCTGTGGCATCCCAGTGTGCGTGTGGAATAGTCCCTTCGCATGGTCTTGGTCCAGCAACTAGTCGGGCCGAGTCATAGAGTTTAGAATATCCGCCCTTGCCGTGGTAACCGTCCGTTCATGAATCTTTAGATCTTGCATGGAAGCGTTCACCGGCGAGCAGCGTGGATAGCTCTGCCATCACTAACATCGCTAGGTTATCGTTATCCGGAATTTTCTTAGGTGAGAGAATGTAGAGTGAAGGTGCTGTAGAATACTAATGGAAATGTGCAGAACCCGCATCCTGAGAAATGGAAAAACAGACACTTGCTAGCAGTTTCTGTACAATGTTAGTGGTTCTCGTTGCTTTCGCTGTTCCCAGAAATTCTGTTGTACATTCTGAAAAAGCATTCAGCGCTAATACTTTATCAGCAATCATTGTTTACAAAGCAGATCACTGGAGGACTAACCGTATAAAGTGACCGCAGATACCGTAGCTATTTTTGTTCTAATCTGGTCAGTCAGACGCAGGACAAAACGTTGAGGGGTGCATTATAGTACGCTACGGAAGCATTGCACCATCATGGTCAGGGCTTCAAGTTGTTTCAGATCAGAGCAAGGTTTTGAAATGTGTGTGGAAGGCAGGATGATGTTTTGATCTCTCTGTGCAACTTGGTTCAGTACGAATGTTAGCTTGTCACCTGGCGTCAAGGTTTTCCCTCGGGGCCATTCTTCATTTTGGTCCATGATCCTTTTGCCACTTCGCTGTCCCAATTAGCAACAGGAAGCAGGGGATATTTGGTGAGAACCCTGATTGCATGACCGAGCAAAATGTTTACCGTTTTGAGGTCGACGCATATTTCCCATCCAGTGTACCTGATGATTTGTAGGACTCTCCAAACGCTGTCATTGATTCTGTGCTACTTCTCTCTCATCCTTCTGAGTAACCTGCCTGGAACCGAAGCAATACCGTGTTACCTGGTTGTGTAACGATAACACACACTGCAAACTGCTCTTGAAGTGTCTAACACAGGCGCACTGTCACCCTGATCGTATGGCTGGGTGAGTCCTAGCGAGTAGTAGAGGTCTGCAACTGTCACTGCAATACACAGGTTATCCAAATCTGACTGGAAGAGGTCCGCAGCTCTGACTTCCTCTTTTTCGATAGAAAATGTATCTTGTGCCATGGTCCAGTATGTCCATTTTTTCATGCAACCTGTCGAAGCCGGTACAGGCTAAGAAGCAACATTGCGTAAGATACACTCTCATATCGAAGATCGTTCGAGGTTCAGCCATCGGGTTGAAGCGTATGACGGACCATTGCGAACTGTGATTTCGATGGATGAAGACATCATCCAGGTCTTGGGCATCCAGTACATGTAGATCGTACTAAAGTTCCACATGTGCTTCCCCGAATGTATCGACCGCAGTAAACTTGCTGCTATTGTATATATATGAGGAAGGTAACGGTTATAGAGCCTACGTGTGCCACTATGAAGGTTATGTTGGTCATTATGCCGGTAGGGAATTTCATGCAAAAATAGGGATCCTGAATGATGCACTGTGAAGCGGGATGTGAAGGTACGAGGAAATGCCCGTAATGATCATGGAATGACTCAAACACCTCCGAATTACTATGTAGAAGTGGGGACGGGATAGGGGTGTTACTCTTGCCTCACAGGAAGTCATACACGAGAGAAAATATTTCAACCTTTTTTATACAGGGCGGAATATATGAAGATTTTCTTTCATTTTTTCCCTAATATGGGATGACCGAACTTGGAAAAACTATTCGGGCGTGGTCCGAATAGCGAGTGATTATTCGGCGAATATTCGGTATTCGGCCGAATACTTTTTAGGCCGAATATTGGTATTCGGTCATTGCGGGATACTGTTTTACTACTATTACGGCTACACTGCAAGCAGGAGGTGATGTGCCTAATACTAGTAGCTATATAAATAATATGGTTATAATATAGTATATATATTAGGATAGGAGTTTCTGCATATGGAGCTCTGCGACATTATGCGAATGGAGAAGTGTGTGAAAAACGATCAGTTAAAATTACAAAAATGATCGAACTTAAAGAGGATAAATGTGAAGTTGCGAAAAAAAAAAATATCAGGCAAACAAGAGTTCAGTTTTTTGTTCCATGCTTGAGCCTTTATTAAGCTACGATCACGGTGACACATCTGGCTCGGATTACATAAGTAAAATATACGGTATACGGTATTGAGCTATTTTGGGAACAAAGGATTTTTTGAGATGAGGTTCTGATCGCCGATTATTTTTCTGGAATAAATTGGTTCGAAGTTGCGAGTAATATCTTATATGAGTAATAGTAGTTATATCTTTTAAGTAGTATTGATTAGTAGAGAATAATAGATAGTATACGTTATATATTATATATTAATATATAGTTATATATAGTAGTAAGAGAGAGAGAGGGGTTTTGTTTTACTACAAATACTGTTTTAGTAAGTTGTGCTAAGTTCTGAAATTTTTTGGGGGGGCTGCATTTCCGCAGTGCCTATGGACGAGCCGCCCTGCTTTATGCTTGAATCAGAATCTCACGCCGTTTTAAGCACAATTTCATTGTTAAATGAATGCTAGCTTACACATTTGAAAGATCATGCTATTGTGATAGACGTGGTTTTTCTAATAGCTAAACAGAAATAAAAAAAGAATAACAAATGGTTTTATTACAATAATTGATCAACTATTGGTATGGAGTTTATTGATGTTAGAAGAAGTTGATTAAAGCTATTTTATTGAAGTGAAGCATCTGTCAATTCAAATGGGTCTACCACGTAGTGAAAATGCTCGCCATCTTGATTTTAAAGTTTATATTTTTCGTAAGACCATGGGTCTTAAGGTTAGGCTAAGCATGGGAAATCGCCTTATTAGAATTAAGGAAATTTCCTTGTTGTTGTGAATATTTTTGGCTTGATTTGACTTCTGGTTTGACAAAAATCAAATGCAAACTGCGAGCTTTCGCTTACGTTTGTTGTAAGAGCATATGCAATAAACGAAAAACGAGTGTGGACTGAATAGTATTTTATAATCTGTAAGTTATAACAGTTGGGGCTTTTAATATAATGGTTTAAGACATTCAGAGAGATTGTGGGTTAATTAAAAAGCGAGGGAAAGTCTACTTCATAATTTTAGCAATAATAGTGCAGGAGGGTTGTGCACCGCCGATTTTACATAACAATCACTGGATATACTCTAAAAAATCATAAGGAAAAATAGAAAAATGAAAACGTATGTGGACTCTTTACATGAATTACCATCATAAGTTTCAGGCTTTACTTTTAATTTTCCCATAGATTTCTTATATATAAAAAAAAATTTATTTGGGTATAGTAGTGTGGGTGTCACCCCCAATTTTTATGGAAATCACAGGATATACTTATAAAATATAAATGAAAATGAAAATCATCGCATCTCTTAGGAAAAAAAAGTTACAGACCAGTCTCAAAGTCAAAAAAATCATGATTTTTCTTATAAAAAAATAATAAATTTAAATAATCACATGATATACTCTAAAAAAAGATAATAATGAAAGCTTAAAAAACAGAAATGATTTAAGTCTTTAGGAAAGAAAGTTACAGCTGGAGAACGCTTCCATAGGCATGTCTTATGAAATTAAAAATTAGTGGATCCTCAAGTGCCTGCATAGTTTTTGGGCGATGCCTAGTTCAGGGTTATCAGGCTAAGGGCATTCTGTAGTAGCTATACATAGATTTGTGCGGTCTGTATAGGTCCTAACAAAACTTGATCATAACCTGAACTAGAGGGCATGAAATGGAAGACGGTAGATCGATTGATGGATCAGAAAATTGAGAAAGTCTATGGGAGTTTTATAGAAACTTGTGAGGGTCTAACTTTTTGACGTCTTTTATTTCGCTAAGAGAGCGACGGATTTTCGTTTTTCGAGATGTTGTGTTTTTAGTCATCAGTCTCTATGATTTTTATAAAATCGGCGGTGAAACCCGTCTTCTTGTTTTCTACTAAATTTTATATACTTTTTTAATTATTTTAAATAAGGTCAAATTTAAGTTCAGGTAAAATGTTGTAGACATTCCATACTAGGCTAGAGTAGCGCAACCATATGTTGTAGCATCAAAATTGATTGGACAAAGTGCACTCCACCAATATTTGAACTATGAGCAGTAATCAACTAGGGACCAGGTGTCCAAAATAGTCATACACTGTTGGATTTTTTTCGAAATGCAGAGTAAAGTACAAATCAGATCGTCTTAATTTATAATTGCACAAACGCAGGTCTCGTCAGTGAAGAATTACGTATGGACGATGTGACCGTCTGCTGATAGGAACCTTAGCGCATATCACATGTTTTTGCAGTTTAGGCATGAGATACTCGGCCAGTGTTGTAGCCAAATGTGGATGATGATTGTGCTGCGGAAAGAGTCCGAAGAAGTTAGAGAGAGAAAAAAATATCCAAATTTTTCAATAAAAAATAAAATAGCTCCATGTAATAGGCAAAGTTTACCTATAAACTTTTTCCTTTTATATGTATATAAATCTATTATATTTTGTAAATTATATCGATTAACCTCATGCATAGTACTAAACATATGTTGATTTCATTTCTAGGATTCTTTAAACTACCTGTCTACCTACTAGGAGAAATCAGATTTTGACATTAGTGGAAAAAGATAATTAGACTTGCAGCGTATATTTGTTATCAGAGATCTCATCGCAGGGGATAAGGGGTAGGGAAAAACATGTTTAGGGTAAGGTGCAGAAGTTTAAAGTGTGCCTAGAAGTATTTAGTGGCAAGGGGGCAGCGAAGGTTTTTTAGTCAGTAATAGAGAGGCAATATAAAAACTATTAGGATGCTTAAAATGCATTTGCTTGTTTCGACGAACTTATATAGTTTGTTTCATCCTTAGGATAATAGTATATTTTAGTTTTTGGTTTAAATTTAAACTCGTATTTAGTACAAAGGTATCTTGTTTTGTATTTTGAGTTTTTAAGCGGAATTTATATTGTCTTCCATGTGGTATCCCATTTTTCACTAAATGTCACTAAAAATCACATTGTCTTGCGTCACAATTGTTGGAATTCTACTCTAATTCAGTAAGCGGTACTATTTAGTCGTGTGTATGGTAATGGAAGTTAAGTTTCAAAATGTAAATAGAGGGAGTAGGAGGGTAAATTTCTTCAGTATTTGCTTTCTCAATATTTTCACTTATCTATACCTAATGTCTTTTCTGCTACTTACGGCTTCGCTCACACGAATTCAAATTACCTAAACTAGATCTTAGTGATAGATTTGCTAAAACTCATAAGGTCAGAGTTATCTATGGATCTAGTATAATCAAAATCTTAGATTCAAAGCAAAAAGAATTTGTGAGAAAACAACAAATTCAGTAAGGCTAATTTAGAGTATCAGAACTTTGTACTTAATATATCACTTTTTTAACCTTATATCTTTCAAAAGAGTTGTTTTGTAACCTGGTTCCTTGTCTTTAAGATTAATTTTTCGTCAATTTGTCCGGGTTAATTCTTCCCCATTTATTAGTGCAGTTTCTTGATAGCTCGTCTAGCAATTATTGCAAATTAAAAAAAATTACCTAGCTTCGAGCTTATAGCAGTTTTCAATATTTGGTGTAGGCTATTATTAGGTCAAATCATTTTTAAATGTAAGGTTATTGGAAACAGTAGGAAAACTTATTATGATAGGTAGAAGCCAACGTGGGCTAGAATGCGAGACTAGCCTATGGTGGGGTTTTGGTCCTATAGGTTTAGATTTAGTCCTTAGGGTATTTAATTCAAATTTGGTAGTGCAGAGTTAGAATTCACAGATGCATTATTTCAGTTTAAAGAAGAATTATCCAGTGATATTTCCTCAAAAATGGATCAAAAGATGAGGCCTAGGCCTAAGCCTAGGTCATTTTCAACCTCCAAAATTTGTTTTTTTTGTTGTGTGTGTGGTGGGTCTCTCTAAGCTTTTCAAATTTTAATCATAGATTGGGGTGCAGTGGTAGCATATCTCAGTTTTTCCTCAAGAAATTCAATTTCAAAGTTAGGCATTTATAGGCCTAGATCACTTTATTTTAATGTTTTTATTTTTGTTTGTCTATTTCTTACTATAAATCAATATCAAATAATTTATGTCAAAAGTCATTTTGTTTTATTGGCACCTTCCTTTCAGGTTCATGTTGTATAAGAGGAAGACTATTATATACTTTCACATAAATTCTTCTATTTTGCAGTCATTATGTTAGTATTGGCCCGGAAAGGGGTTATTTTGTGAGTGAATGTTAATTGGAGGATATAATTGTTATGGATAGTAGTGGAGAACTATTAGACTATAATTCCTGGAGCTGTTATTTTTTAGGTTTAGATGGAATTTAATTTTTGTCCTCGTGTTTAAAAATACCTAATTCACATAGAAGTTTTCACTAAATAATAATTCTCTTTAGCTTCACTTCAAATTCAAAAACCGTCCTATTTAAGTCGTGCTTGTGAAAACAAAAAGTTAAAAAAAATGTAAAGGGTATAGAGGTAAATTACTTCATTTCTTTTCAAATATTTTTACTATCAATCTATCTCTATTCTCTTTGAATTCAACTAAATCAAAATTTACCTTAACTAAGATTTTAAGTGATAGATTACTAAACCATAAGGCAGAGTTATCTATGGATCTATGAATATCAACATCTTTATTCAAAGTGTTATAACAATATCTTTGAAAACAAGCAAACTCAAACCTTCGTCTGTTCTATATTAAAAAGTTCATACATCGATTTTATTTAAAAACCTTATATCAAAATGTCTTTTTTCTTAATTTAATCGGCTTTAGATTAAATTTTCGTCTAATTGTGTATCTATATTGGTCTAAGTCGAACGGATTGTGTGTTGAGTTCTTGATAGCTCGTGCTCGCATATATTGCAAGTTAAATTAACCATAGCTCCGAAGCTTATGCATTTTCGATATTTGTGTAGGCTTATTATTAGGGTCAAAATCGAAGTCACTGATTTTAAATTAAGGTTTATTTGAAACATATTGAAAATATTGATACGGTAGAAAGCACGTGGGCCTATAGAAGACTAGCTATGGGTGTTTTTTCGTCCTAAGTTTAGTTAGTCTTAGGGTATTTGAATTTCACTTTGGTCTGAGAAGTTAGTAAGCAATGCATCATTGCTAACCTTCCATTACAGTGGATTTCCCCTCAAAATTCAAGCTCAACTAGGCTAGGTTAGGCCTGGGTCATTTTCAACCTCCAAAATTTGTTTTTTTTGTGTGTGTGTGGTCTTCTAAACCTTTTCAAAATTTCAAATCAATATTTTGGCCAGTGTGGTTGGACATCTTATTTTTCCTGAAAAAAATCAAATTTTCAAAGTTAGGCATTATAGGCCTAGATACTTTCAACTTCAATTTTTTATTTTTTGTGTTTTTTTCTGGTCTAATGGACCTTTCAAATTCAATTCAAATTTATGTCTTTAACTTTATTATCAAACCCTCTTTCATTATTCATCTTTCTTCCAGGTTTCCATTTAGTCTTGGGTCCATTCGTGCCAAATTTCGCTCGAAGAATGTCTGACCAGAGTACATACTTCATGATATAAGTTAATACAAAAATCAACAGCGCTATAGTTCAAGCGCATTTTCATCTCAAGCGCCAAGTAGAATATTCTATCTTAGTCAGATAGAGAGTAGGACCTACAGATAATAATAAGATAAAGATGCAGTTTATGTAAAGGATATTGTAGAGGAAGTAGAGTCCTTGTTAAAAAGATATGAAACAAAGGATAAAGCACATAATAAAAATATGATAATGATAATGAGGTGAATCCATCATTCCTGAGTTTCATAATAAAGAGTTGTGTAGTCAGATTCAGAACCAATGCTCGATTAAATCAAATTAAGTGATTAAATTTAAAGGGGTCAAAATTTCACCCTCCAAAAAAATACTTGCTCTCATTTTAGTGAATCTGTTCTTAGGGCTATAGATTGTGGTTTCTTTGAGGGCAATGAAATGATAAGTTTGCTTAAAAACCTTCCTTTCAAGATTTAAGAGTTTCTTAGATTGTCCAGAATATTTAAGTGAAGTCGGCATTAAACTTCATTGCTTAAAAAAATAAATAAAAGGGATAACTTTATTAAATTAACCTAATTTATTAGTGACATAATAATAATTCACAAGCTCCTGACCTTTTAGACAAAAGAGTTAATAGACGAAAATTCATCAAAGATGCAATTATTAAAAATCAATCTTTAAAATTTATAATTGAGCCAACATATAATCCGACTAGGGTTTACTTAATGATATCAGTAACATTAAGTATATGAACTTGAGAGTATAACTTCAAATTCTTGAGGAGGGCTATGCGCTGGATTAAGTAGTATTAGCCCATAGTTTTATCCAATTAGACGCTAAAGTAATGGTAGTTCAAAGGAATTACTCGCACAGTTTAATACATAATGTAACCGGACTGATTTGAAATCAATATTTCCGTAGGTTATGAATAAAGTTTATCAAAAATATGTGTCAGAACGTCAATCAACTAATAAAAGTGCAAATTTAAAAATCAGATCCTCCCATAATGACTTATTCAAATTTAGTAATATGTGGAGGATAGCTTCAGATAAGCCTAAGATTTATTGTAAAAATAATGAAGGACTGAGAATGAGGTCCTTAAATCTAGTAATGGTCGCTGAGTTCCGCAAGTTCTGCTCGTTGCAGAATTGTCAAAAATTTTACTATGAAAGTTGGTGTAAAAGGAGCTTCTTCATAGGTAGTGATTCTCACTTCACAAATCAAGGTTTTTCAAAAGCATGTTAAGTTTTTGTTCATCGCCAAGGTCATGTGATGACCTATTGCAATGTTTAACGTATGAGTTATGAATTAAAAGGTGTAATGAAATAAATCTATGCCACAAATGTTCAAGTACTAAACATACTTCAGATCACTGTCCTGGACTTGAGGAGCAACTTCTTTAGTTGCAAAAGTTTGCAATGAAAAGAGTAATTACAGCTCTGTTGTAAGCAAGAAAAGTTCCATCCTCACAAATGTATGTTCTTAGCTTTAGCCAAAGCACCAACAATTTTAATTTGTTGCGAGCATCTAAAGTTACTTAGGGAGAGCAGAGAATTGCGTTGGGTTAAAGTTTCGGCTCGAGTGCAGATTCGCTGCCTTCGACTGTGGCTCACAGCGGTCCTACTTTCTAAAAGAGTGCTGGACAAGACTCAATATATCTTTAGAGAGATCATCAAAGCACTCAATGTTACGATATAAAAAACTTATTTATGGTATCATGTACCGCCACTTTGGAAAGAGACTGTTCTTGATGTATATATGGGACCAGTCTTGTTTCACCGCTGCCTCTTTTTGGTTGTGAGGATGCTGAAATTAAGTTACTGAGAATTAAAGTTACGTAGATCAGGCCTCTAATTATTTGAGAAATAAATCTTTCAAATTAGCTGATCTGGCTATAAAGAGTCTAAAACTCATTTTTTCGATTGGATGCCTATTGGCATTGGATATTAATATGGAGGAAGTATTGTCGCCTCAAACTAGAAATTGATTAAAGATTGTTGAGTGGAATCTGCGCTTTTAAAGTTAAGAAGTGGTTCTCAATTATCTCCATTTGGAATATTACTAATTTTATATACAATAATCAAATAAGAGTTTCAAATCCACCGTCAATTGCTCAAAATCAAAATCAAAATCACTTGCAGGCTAACCATACTTTGGTTAATGCAGTCTTAAAACCCTGTACAATCTTATTTTAGTCCTTTAAGCCGCATTCTAACTAATTCAGGGGTAGAGTCACAGTATAAATACTATGATTATAATTAGCAAATATCAACACTCAGACAAGTAATAAAACCCTAAAATAATATCAAGGGTATTTAAATTAAAACTTGAAAATGATCAATTAAAATTTTTAAGACTGAAATTACTAAAAAAAAAAATTAAATAAGGGAAAACATAACACATCCTCACAACACCAGCACCTATTAACAACTGCATCTGCTGCACCTACCCGAGAAGTTAGCTTTGATTTAGAAAAGCTCCTTGGGAATGGTCGGGTTCGGGAGCGGTTGTGAAAAAAAAGAACATAAGACAGTCTAAATGAAGCAATTAGTTTTAACATATTTTATGTTATGATGATATAATATGGTGGTAATAATATAATACTAATAATAAATTTGTTGAACAGAATGTAATTGCAACGCAAAACCAAGTAGCATTCAAGTCGCCTATGAAAATATTTCTATGAGACAAATAGTTTTATTCTATAGTGAGTTAAACTGTTAGAACAAAGTCTTCAGGGCGTAAAAATTCACATGTTCTTCTTCTTTTTGGGCACGCTCCTCGGTCAAGTACTAAAAGACAACTTGCTGGGCAGAATATTTAAGGTTTCCTACTTCAGGTATATCTCCTTTTATAAGGTAGTTCGGAAAGCATGCAATGTTATAACATTTGGATATCTATAGCTATAATATTTGATTTACTTTTACATTACAAATGAATTATTAATTTGTTTTTTGGTCTTATGGATATCATTAGACCCAAAGACAAATATTTTTTCTACATGTATTTTAAAACTATCTATAATCGTTAAATTTATTTTCCTTTCAGTTTTTTAAACACTTCAAAATTTACTAAAAAGAAGAGGACCTTGATTGTTATTCTTACCTAATAAACGAACCAGATTCAAAACTAAACTTTAAATTCAACTTTATTACATGGGCGTCGTCAGGGGGGGCAGGGGGGGCTGCTGCCCCCCTAGAAGTGTTTACTCTCTTCTCAAAAGCAACAGCATTCTTTCTTAGAGTACAGTTTTAGAGTACAGCCCTACATCATATGGCTTCATTTCCTACGTACTAAAGGGAACAAGCTATAATATATCAAAAGGAAAGGTAGTTTGTGTAATTTTTCTATACTCTTTTAACGCTTAGTTAAAATTGGTAGTATTGTTAATTCGCTATACTAGATCCAAGACTTCTTAATTAGGACTCGCCTACTTTTGCATTATATATATATATATGATAGGATTAATAGAGAAGCCCTATGGCAGGTGTTAGTAATGTATGGTGTTGGTGGTAGGCCTTCTGATGGAATCAAAAATATGTCATGACGATATGTGAGCTTGTGTAAGAAATATGGTGTCAAAGTAATGTGGTTGTATGATATTAATACGGCAGGATCTGCAGGGATGTGTTACTGGTCCTTGCGTTATTCAATTTGTATAAGGGTGGGGTTATCGAAACGTAACTTTAGAGATAGGGGTGGCAGGGAAATGGTGTTAGAATGAACTGAAGAAATGGAGGCAGGCCCGGACGGGCAGGTCGGCGTTCGTCGGCGATTGACGAGGCCCCCGGCCCAAGTGGGGCCCCGGAAGCAGCACCCCGAAAAAATGAGATACTCAACTCTTAAATAATGTAGGTATTAATAACTTTTATTACTTGACATTTACCGACTGACGTGAATAAAATTCCCAGAACATGCGTTATCATTTCGACCTTCACGCTTCGAAGCAGGCAGTGACCTACTCCGCTCCAGCTGTCTGGGTTTTGATGATATATTTTATCAATCACGCAGCACTTCTACATTTCACTTCACCTAACCCATATTATAAATCTGGTTGAAATTCACGAAAGACTCCTCGCTACTCATGCATCACTACAACTAGTAGCGAAGGCATCTTTCACAGCCCAAAAAGCGTCATCGCATCATCTTCCTCCTGGTCCTCGCACAGCTACACCCCAAACAACAAGCGGAAAGAGAAGTTCACATCCTCTTAAAATATCTCGGACTTTGTTCAACTCACGTTTAGTTGATATAGTCTTAGTTTATTGTAAAACAAGGCATCCCCTTGCGCTATCAGTTGAGATGATATATTGCAGAGGGGCATTGTACTACCCTTGACTACTATCAGAGTGAGCCACTACATGAATACACACGCACAAACACGCCACTGGACACACGCTCAAGCCTAAAAAACCGACTGAAGAGTTCTCTTTGTTGACATAATTTGCTTTATCAACAAGCTACTTAAAGTAATTCTGGTTCGATGGCCGTGATATCGACTCGTATTCGCAACCAGAGCTCTATGATAGCATACATGTTCTCAGCTCCGGGTGCACTTGTAGACCTCTAGTAATTCAATTATGATCACGCTGCCTACTCTCGGACGCCAGTCTGGCCGGCGACATTGCACCACGCTATGGTCTTTTCAAGGAAGTCACTATTCCTCGCCTCTCTACAGACTTTAGAAGTACACAGCTCGTCGATGCTTCTCTGGATTCGAGCGTTTGTAACCCGAACTTTATACATCGACTATTAGCTATAGTGTTGTCGCATTCTCTCAACATCCATCATCTCATCGCTCTGGTCATTTGACCGGACCCTAACAACTCACGCTATCAAGCCTTGTTATGACCCACAGCTCTCACACGCTCTACTTTCTAAACAAATGACACACTCGCCACGATCTATTTATCACTCACTGTTATTGGGTACCACCCATCGTGCTGAATTGGTATTCCCCAGCCTGATTGCGACCAGTAAGGTTGCCTCCCCCCACCGCAGCCAAAACTTCATCTCTGAATCGCATCGGCGCACTCAGATTCTTTTCTGGTTTCTTCAAGCTGCAGTTCTTATCAAAGAATGCCGTATGGGAGAGGGAAACAAAACAGCAAACATCACTCTCGCACCAGGTTGTCAACAAATAGCGCGCACAAGCGCGCGTGGATTTACTTCCAACTTCATCGGATGCGCCCCCCTCCCGCGAAACTCTTTTTTAAGGAATGTGAGGAAGTCGTAAATCGCACGACAAACTATTCAATTTTATCACCGTTATTAAAAAGAAACTATCAAATTGTGCACGTTTCACTCGCAAACTTAATTAATGCGCAACAACGAACGCTAATCTAATCAATGGATTCAATCTGAAACAAACCTATCTTATTTCTATTGTTTTATTGAGATTGCGTATTCTCTGCTCCTCACACCTCCTCCCCTCCTCATTCAACTCACTTTACAAAGCATAACCATACTTATTCTTTCAGCCTGAACTCTGTCAAGCACGAAACGCTTCTCAACAAGTAGGGGAGAATCATTAAGGAGTGACTAACCACGTTATCACGGCTTGTATTCAGAAAAGCAAAATATATGCTAGTACAGTGACTTCGGCATTTAGAAGATAACTGATAGTTGATCAAACGCTCACGAAGTAGATATTAGATTGCAAGGAAAAAAGAACTTTCAAAGAAAAATGGTTTTGATAATAACTAGGCCTGATAAAGCCTTCCTGGAAGCTCAACTGCTCCAACAACTATAAATTTGTTCTTTTTCAGTGTTATATGAGATTGCCAGGACAAGTATGGGAGAAAGTTGTAGTCCATAAACAAAGAATTTTAGACAAGATTGTTTTCGCTGTGTTAGATCCAAAGAAATTTTATGAAATCGGTAATGCTTGATAGTTTCCTACGGAAGTCCTTTGTAGTATTTCTAAACTTGTAAAGGCTGAAAGCGGTTAATTATTGATAGAGCTGAAACAGTTTGCAGATCGGTGATGGAAAGTTTTACAATGGCCTGAAGAAAACACTAGACAATTAACAAGAAGAACAAGACGTTCTTAAATGGAGCTGAAGAAGTCTGTGACATATAGGCGATGTGTAGATATCTGAATTTGGAAGGAGACGAAAAATCTTTTATGGTTACTGCTGCTAAAAATAAACAATGGTTGTTCGGCGTTTATCCATGCCCTTTTTTGTTGTTATTTGAGACTTCCAACAATCTGGATTGTTTACACCTAAATGTTACTTCAATTTTTTAGCTAACCAATACTCTTTGTACATCAAGTCACTGCTGTGAAAGGGTATTTTCTAAAGTTTTAGATAGTTAACGAATCGACCTTAGATCTACTAAACATACAGCCAAGACTCACTGTCTAGGGTATTTTCTTTTCATGATGTATAGCAAGAATTGTTATAACTTATGGATAAAGATCGTTATAATTGATGAAGTAGCCAGTAACGTGAAGACCTGCCAAAAAAGCTGTTAGGTTTAGTAAACAACCTTTCACTATCACATAACCTTTTTTAGTTTGCTGTGTCTGTACTCTCTGTACCAAGGTGCTGTAGAGCCTTTTTCTTTTTGTTATAAATATATATTTCTACGAAATTGTTAACATGATTAAATCATAATTAAAGAGAACATTGTTTTTCTTTTCAATATGCTTGGTTTTTTTATTACCGTTGTGACTTGTGTCCCATTCTTTTTAATATTTACTGAGGTATTACAGTAGGAATTAGACTATTATGGCTTCAACAGTGTGATTTGGTTTCCTAAAGCAAAGTCTTCTCAATTTTCATTTAAAGTAAAAAAACCACTTGGTAATTAAATAAGCTTAACAGATTTTAAACATGGCACTAGTTGTAGGTAGCGGTATTATAAAAATTATATAAATATTTTATGTGAACAGTAAACTACATCAGAAAAATCTACATTTTTACATACTCAATCTATTGATTCCAAGTGACAAAATAGTACACGTCTTTCTCAAAAGCATCAGGTAAGCCTAATTTTCCAAAAATATAATTTCTAATAATCTATTGCCCTCTAAATTGCCCCGGTAAGAGGCCCCTTTTTCATCTCTAGCCGAGGGCCCCCAAAGGAGCAGTCCGGCCTGAATGGAGGTGGTAGAGGGTGCCCGCTAATCCGATTTAATGCCGGATAGGTTAGTTTTGTGTGTGAATCTGAGAAGAGTTTTGAGAGGAAATTGGTAGAGAGATTTGGGCAGGGTGTGTAACAGGAGGGGTTTGAAGTAACGTCAGACCAAGACAAGAAGGTTATCGGGTGTACGAGGAACAGTCCTAGGCGTGAAAGTTATGTTAGATGGTGACGCGGCTGGAACCGAAGTGTCTGACGTATGAATCATTTTAGGATATAATGAGTGGATGAAAGGGAACAGGATGATGCAGAGTGGTCAGTAAGAAGTTGTGAAATGGCTGGTGCAATTAACATGTGGTGGACGTAATAGGGACTAAGTCCTTGAGAGTCGGTGAGTGTCTTACATGAGGGTTATGGTTGTTCACCTTGTACCATGTGTTTAATGTAGTGAGTAATGTGAGACTATGCTTTGTGAATAAGAGGTATAGATCTAAAGTTGAAACGTGTTCAGATGGACAATGCTTGGGGCGTGTTAGGGGGGTGTGAAAAGAATGATCAAAATAGGGAACTGAACGTTTAGAAGTTTAGTGTGTGAAGAAGGGTATGATAGATTAAATGAAAGTACTTGAGATGGATTGGTCATATGGAAAGGATAATGATAGTCCGTTGGTTAAGCGATGTATAGTGGTGAGTGTGTTTGGGAATGACCGCTGAAGAGACCGAAGTAAAAGTGATTGGAGTCAGTGAACGTAATGGTCTGAATGGAAAGAGGTGTGAGTTGGCAGAGGCGATAATAAATGGTGCATAATAGGAGTGAATGGAGGGGTCTCTTTGTGAGGGGGTAATGGTTGTGGCCCACCTGGGCCAGAGGATGAACCCTACACTTGACGATTACCTAGTGGAGGGTCCGTCGCGGTCCCGTGAAGGTCTAGGTTGGATTTTCTGTCTGCGCGAGTTCTCTCACTAATTTAATGGTACAGAGGGCGGTATAGGCTGGCCTTCTCTTTTTCGATTGTGTCATTTCTTTTACTCTTTCTTTTTCGATGCATGTTACAGGCCCTTACACCAGTTTGAGGAGGAAAAATAATATAATAATAATAATAATAATAATATAATACATAATAATAATGAATAGTGAATAATATAATATATATTATATATATAATATATATATATATATATATATATATATATATATATATTATATATATTATATATATATAGTATAGTACTATATATTATATATATATAATATATATATGTATAATATTATATATATATAATATATACTATAATAATATATATATATAATATAATATATATATATATATAACTATATATATAATATATATTATTAAATTAATTATATAATATATATTATATAATATATACTATATATATTAATAATATATATAATATATATATATCTATATAGGTTATATGATATATTATATATTATATATATATACTATATATATAATATATAATATATATATAATATATATATATATATATAAATATATTATCTATATATTTAATATATATATATATAATATATATTATATATTATATATATATTACTATAATAATTATATATATTAAATTATATATTATTAATATTATATATATTGTAGGTTGAGGGTTCTAGACAGGAGATTGGCCCCGAGGATGTTGAAGAAAAAATTAAGTTCGAAGGTTGATAGAAACTAGGAACTGTCATCAGCAAAGCAATAGCAATAGCAAACCTATATTAAACAAATAATAATATAATAAAACATATACAATATTTTAACAATAAAAAAATAATACTAATACAAAATACATGAAATCAAATGTATGAAAAATATATGAAACACTGTAATAATTAAAAAAGAAAATAAAATAGTTTCCCCGTAATTTAAGTTTTCTTTGAGGTAATTTTTAAGGGTAACAATTAATAATTGAATAAAAAATTTATACTAATTTGAATAGCCGTAAAGTAAAATATACACTTGTAAATTTAGCATGCAATTTGATAAAGGATAATTTGACAAAATAATTATTATAAAAAGATATGGAACACGAAACAATCATATAATAACAATATTTAAAAACTGCGTAACTGTAACGATACATAAGCAAAAATATTGTTAACACAACGTACCTAGTAATTTACATAGAAAATGTGAAATAAATTGAAACGAGTCGAAAATCAGTAACTAAATAACAGTCTTTGTAATCACTAACACAACGAAGTGATGACATATTGCTTGATTGTTCTGTCAATTTTCAAAGGTATATAAAACCTTTTTTTCACAAAATCAAATTCAGAGCTTTCAAAATAGCGTTGTAAGGATCAAAAATGGCGAAAACAAGCAGGATGAGAGAGACGATCGTGGCGACACCTAGCGATGCGCGGGAAACTTACAAAGCGGAAGGCAGAGAGAGAGAGAGAGAGAGAGAGGAGAGAGAGGAAGAAGGGAGAGAGAAGAGAGAGAGAGCAGGAGAGAGAGAAGAGAGAGAGAGAGAGAGAGAGAGAGAAGAGAGAGATGAGAGAGAAGAGAGAGAGACGACACAATATATAAATATATTATAATGTTGCATCCAATTGTATGCATATGATTAGGATTATTTCTACTTGTTATCCCGCTAAATCTCTGGGAATTTTGAATAGCGACAGTCCTTTAGTTTTTTCAATAAAAATAGGAAATTGATTTCGTTGATTGCATCAGATGCCTTTTTGATCGTCTATGTGACAGATTCGTTTTTGTGTGTTCCTCCATTTTATTGCTATAGTGACTTGTAAGATCAACAATTTGTGAACTGTATTTTAATAGATAAATAAATGTGTATTGCTTATGAAGAACTTGTTTATCAACCTCCGTTAATAACTTCATATGGGAATATCTGTTTGATTCTTTCACCCTCTCACGAGCCAACCGTTTTCGGACAACAGCAATTTTGGTTGTAAATTTGTTCATTTTTTATCTGCATGTTGCATTCGTACGGATATTATCCTGGTAAGAGTTTTTCAATGAACTTTTTGTCAGTGTGACAGTGTCCTATAGTTCCTTCAAATAGCTTTGTGGATGTATTTTATTCTTCCAATTATACCCTCGGTAGAGTTCCTGTTTGGCGTGTCCGATGAAGTCAAAGAGGAATTTATTGGCTATGTAGAACTGAAAGCGCTTGACGCAAACAATCATCTGCGAAAGCCATTGACGGCTTTTTGTCCATGACGAAGAACTGATCCCGAGGAAATGCGTTGGCTTGGGTTTGATGGCTGTTCTAACGATGTCTGCAAAGAAGGAGGTGTCCAAGCAATATTGTGAAAAAAAGTTTAAAAAACTATTGCTCTTTCATTGCTCTTCACACAAACTAAATCTAGTAGTAAATGATTTGAACACAATACGATAAATCCGCAATACTGTGGGAACTATAAAAGGACAGTTATTAACGTTTTTCTCGCGAGTCGGTCCTTAAGAAGAAAAATTAACGTGCAAAAACATCCAAGCCTATGCGGAGCCAGATGTTGAGAACAACCATCAAGTGCCATCAGATGTGTTTAAGGAACACTTTGTACCGAATGATGCAAGCCACCCAGAAAACCCTTTCCCTTGAAGGAATATACCGCCACAAGAAAAAAGCGCCTTTTCAGTTGCATTCAGCGCATGTCAGTCGTCCATTCATCATGGCATGATATTAATTTCGCGAAGTTGCTCTGTCGAGTGTGTAGGAGCCTAGATTGTATGCTTTCCAATCCAAGATCTTGGATATAGTCCAAACCATCGCGCACATTCAACACATTGTGGAACTGGTTAGGAGCCATCGGAAAAGATGAAGAAAAATCACAGATGAAGTGTTAAAAGAAGCTAATCAAATCGCTGAGCAATGGGGAACCTTGATCCTGAATATACACGAATTTGTTGGAAGGGGCAGCAGCATACCATCCAGCAAACAAATCCCACGGAGTTCTGGAGAAGATCCTTATAATCCTGTATCTGGATCTATTAAACTCTTCTTGTGGAATTATCGGTTTTTTTTTACTGAAATACACTTGTATGCATCTGATACATCTTATCCCTTTCACATGCTACTCATAATCAATCCGATGAGTTAAAGGAAAGAGACAGCTTCCATTTTAAAATAGTTTTTACCACTAGAAGGCATGAAGAAGAGCTAGACTTGGTACAAAATTTGGAAGGACAACAAACTGAGTAGTGAAGAACTAAAAGATCTTGTTGTCTCTCAATCTTAAAGAGACTGGGGAACCTTTCTTTCCGTCGGTAATAAAACGACTTTGATGACTACTAACTCCGCCCAGCCTATGACCACAACTACAGTAGAGCGCTTCTCAGCAATTCTGCGAAGGATCAAGACTCTGGCTACGAGGTACCATGAAGAACGACAGGTAAACGGGCTGGCTATGAATGAGTGTACACAGAAAATTGTGTTGACAATTATAAATTATTTTTAGATTCGATCAACGTAGTGAAAAATTTGCCTTGACACCCAAGAAACATTACCTTTTTTTCAATAATATCAATTTTGCAACTCTCTAATTGTGAAATTTTCCATCATTGTCATATCGTATTTATATTCTATTATTGCTTAATAAATAATTTTTTTTTTAAACGATATTAATCATTTAATTTTTCCATACAAATGTTTCTAGTTTAATGTCTTTCTTTATTTATATATATATATTATATATATAGTATAATATATATATATATAATATATAATATATAATTATATATAAATATTATATATCTATAATATATATTATATATATATTATTAGTATATATAATATAATATCATAATATAATATATAATATATGATATATAGTAGTATATATATATATATATATAGTATAACAACGTCCCCTCCCCAGGAAAGGTGTCTCACGACCTGTCAGTGGAACCCATCGAGAAAGGTCCTTGGGTCATCACGGGCCTAAACGATTATATCCCGCTGGTAGCAGGCTATCTGCGGATGCCCCGGAAGTTTTGCCACGTAGTAGCAAAGCACGCCACCAATTACTCATTAACGTCTGAGTGGAGACTCGAAGCTAGAGTTAATAGGAATAGCTCACGTTCTCGTCGGCTCCACCAGTCCGAACCTGGCCCTCTCGCTTGCTAAGCGAGTGCTCTACCTCTGAATAATATATTTACATAATATAATTATATATATATATAATATACTATATATATATATATATATATATATACTTAAATATATATATTATTATAATAATATATATATAATATCTATATATACCGTAACACTATACTATTATGATACTACCTCTAGCTATATATAGTATATAGTATACCCCTATATCTCACAATAGGCCTTCACCCCTGTCATTGTAAATTAACAACTCCATTAGTTTTGATTTTTTTTACACAATTTAGCTTATTATATGCATACTCATACACAGAATGGTTATTTTGGGCTGAGGAGAACATGAAGGTTCAAAGCCCACGGGTTTGGGGATTATTTTTTCGGCTTTTTTCAGAAAAAATCATTTTCTGATTTTTGGATTATTTTGAGACTCCGATTGTTATCCGGGGCACTCACTTGCCCAGAATACCTACATCATGTATCAAACACACTTTTGTTTTGTAGTTCGATTAAGGTAACTATATTTTCCAACCTAGGCGCCTATTAACTGCATCAGAATCTTAAAATAGGAGGCTTATACCGTCTGAATGACGACAAGTGAAACCTGCCACACTACAACGAGTGTTATTCCGTGGTAGATAATGAATTAATCTCACTTAACATCAAGACACAAAAGAACACATGTTGAAACATGATCTATTTGCTATAGACATTCTCAAAGCTCAGAAATTTTGAAGACACAAGCACGCTCAGCCTAGATCGATCAGCATTATAGCTTCATCTCATTCAGATTTTCATTGTCTATTGACAATTAATCAACCATGACTACCTTCCAAAAAAATCTAAACATCACGGTACCTCTAAACAAAAGCACAAAAAATCAAGAACACGACAAAAACCTCTGTTTACATTCTTTCTAGACGCAAACAATCAAGGTCATAAATAGTTGAAAAGAATCATTTTGATTTTTCCGTGCGCATCCCTGTGAATGAAAACCCTACTAAGACATCATCTTAATATATAATTTTTTTAAAAAATCACATTAATATAAAAAGGAAAAATTTATTAAGAATAGAGGAATTCTCGCCGAAAAGCTACGCATCACTCCTACACGAAAACAACTATTACATATGCTTGGAATCAGCCATATATCACGGCGTGCTATCTATATATATCTCCTTTATATATACTATATCACCTATTTATGTATACCTCATACCTATGATGACATATCACTACAGGTGCTATATATCCTCACCTATTATATATTCATTTACTATTATATAATATATAGTATCGCACTATACTCACTCACTACTTATTTCTATCTATGTATCATTCATACCCTCTAAGATCTCAAAATATTGCAATATCTTTGAAAAGTATGACATTACAGAAAAACCAATTACATATTTGGAATCAGCAAATAAAACCTATTACAAAAATGTAAAACAACATAATAAATAAAAAAAAATATTTATGGGGAAACTAGCCGACGGGAAACAGAGGGGGGACGTTTTTCATACCCCGTAGGGGAAGGGGCGGGGAACCCCGCGACACCCCAAATCACCAAAGAGCGGGGCGTCTTGAGCACCTCTCCCGGAGGTGGGAAATAGTCCTACCGTCGTTCCCCGGAAGCGAGAGACCCCGACTCCTGGCATCTTTGCGGTTTACCCTTGGTATTCCTCTTAGTTAAAAAAAAATTAAACTGACGGAGTCATAAAACGTAAACAGGTCCTATATATTTTTTGATTCATGTCCGTCACCACTTAAATGATTGTTAATATCATATACTCGAAATATATGAAAGAAATAACAGAAACAATACTCAAACTCCGACGGAGTCGCTGACACAACGATCACACGGTCAACATGTACTTCTATTATACCTACTATAGTACACTATACTATATAATAATATATATAATATATAATATATCTATTATATTATATATATAACCCTATATATTACTATAATCCGTACATACTCATACTACTCACTATCCCTCATATGATACCTACTACACTATACCGTCGGAGGTTTATGACTTTATCACCCCTACTATCAGAAGCCTGGCGTTGCAGCTCTCTACTCGACTTCGCCACTACAGTTTCATGCGCGCACTAATCAATTTGTCAGGTGCAAAGGCGAATAGGCGCATAGGCGCTAAAAAGGCCGACTAAGCAAAGGCGCACAGCAAATTCCCTGCGCCTATAGCCGCGCCTATAAACAGGACACACAGCATCCTTTTTTTACCCTTAAATAGATTTAGAACTTCAGAAGCGTGGCTAAACTTTGTTATCTATTCTATAAGCAACCACCATTGTGGTAAACATCTTATTATATATATACCAGTGATATTATAAGATATGACTCAATTATAATATATGTATCAGCTACTATATATATATCCGTACCCCAACACCCTCACCCACCTTACTTATATATATATATATATACTATATATATGATATAATAATATATAATATACTTACGTATATATTATTATACCTCATATATATATAGTATACTTTATAATAGTTATACTAATATACGCCTATATATGCGGCCTACCTTCAGTCTAGTTCTTACACTACAAATATCTTAATCATGGGCACTATGGCTCTGAAATTTTCAACTTCTTCAGCCCTCGTGCTGAACCTCACTAGGTCCGGCGGCAGAGGCGCATAGGCGCAGGCGCACTCAAAAAAATATAGGCGCGCCCAGCTCTGATATATATATATATATATATATTAAGTATATATATATACTCATATTATATTAATACTATATTATATATAGATATATATATATTATATAGTGGTAATATAATATATTCTCAAATAGGTATTTATTTTTTTCTATATATTATATCTCTTACTGTATATATATATATATGATATATATATATAATATATATATATATATATATAAATATATATATATATATATTATATACTATATGGTATATATATATATATATATTATATAATACTATAATATATATTATATATATATTATATATATAGTATCATATATATATATATAATATATATATATAGATATATATATATAATATATATATATATATATATTATATCGGGAGATAGTTCGAAAATCATGCAGTGTTTAGAACATTGAAAAATATATAGCTATATGATTTACTTTTATACACAACAAATTGAAGTATTAATTTATAAAAATAATGATACTAATAAAAACCCAAAAGCAAATATTTTTTCATGTATTTTAAAACTATCTATATAATCGTTAATTTTATTTTCCTTTCAGTTTTTTAAACACTTCAAAATCTACTGGAAAGGAGAGGACCTCGATTGTTATTCATACCTAATAAACGAACCAGATTCAAAACTAAGCTTTGAATTCAACTTAAGAAAATGAATTTGCACCTAGGCTTCTAAGCTTTTTCTTCTGCTCTTATCTAAACTATTCCCATGTTACATGAATATACTAAGTAAAAAGCTTGAATTTGACGAGTTTATTTAACCAAAGTTTCCTTTCTCCGAGACCGTAGGAATATTTTCCTAACAAATTAATACACAATGTAGTAGGCAAACCTTTTTCATGGTCACGAATAAATATGGGAATAGTAGAGCAAGGGTTCTACAACCGGTTTATTTATACCGCAGGTTTTCTTCCAAGTTAGGTGAATTATATAATATTTTATCCCATTTTTTACACTTCCTGTGAAACAATATTTGAAGATTTTATAAATTTTCTTTTAAGAGGTCGTTGAAGTTAAAATAAACTCGAACTTGATGTTGTTGCAAATTATATTGCTTGATAATTCAATCTATTACAATTTTAGACCAATACTGTTCCACATTGTTATGAAAATAACTGAATAATGGTTCTTTAAAATATATTGTAATTGTCGCAATTATTTATTAACATGTGGCACTGTTGCTTCATACCCATCGTAAAAAAATGTTTGACAAAATGCTTAAAATAATAAAAGGTCAATAACAATCATTTAAAAACTTATATTTTTAATAAAATTTATACAATTTGACAGGACTTTTGAAAGGAAGACTCATAAAAATAGATTTTTAATAGATCTTTTACAATAGTGAAAGATAAAACGTGGTTTGTACCAAAGTTATTCACACAAAGTTTCACCATATTACAGATATTTAAGATATATTTATATATATATATATACTCCGTTCAAAATTTCATTCAAATGCGCGAACTAATTACATATATAATACACTGATATATTCAGGTGACTTCTGAGTCACTAGTCTAGAAAAAAACTCTAGAAAAAAACTTTATAGGAAAGTAAAAAGTTTCCCCCGGTACAATGATAGTAAGTTATATAACTTTGGTTCCAGGCAAAGTTATAATGTCCACAGCATTGCAACCGGAAAACTTCGAGACTTATAATATACTTCCTTAAAAAAATGAGGATTTGGCCACTTAATCACAAATTATTAAGTTTATTTATATATACATGATATACATTTTAAAGTTAAAATACAATACTATATTTAACAAATTTTCTTTGATATACGGACGGTAAACTGCTTGGAATGTAATATCCATCTCATTGGAGTGGAATTATAAATATTAATTAATTTATTAATTATTATCAACTATACACTTCAAACGCCGTGTAATTGGAGTTACTTTTCTCTTTTGGTGGATGTCTTGTGAGCCCTTTCTCTATGAGACAGAGATTCTATTTAAAATATATAAAAAACGTTGAATGAAATTTAAGATTTATTGCAATAGAAATTTGGAATAAACTTTATAAGATATTAAAGCGTCAAGCTTACGCAAAATGCTATCGAAGCATCCTTTCTTTACATCACATACATCACCCTGTTTGCTCTTTTTCACTTGTTGATGGGTTCTGCTTGGAAGGATTTCTTCTTAATTTGGCGCGAGCTAAATTTCCACTGGTTTTTTGAAGAACGTCGTAAGTCTTAGCTAATTCTTTCACCATCCTTTTATCTAATGACTCCTTACTCTTCTTAGCTTCTGCAAGTTGAGATAAGGCGTCTTTAAGGTTCTCCTTCGTTGATGTTAATTCAGAATAGAGATCCTCTTTCTCTTCTCGAAGTTGTTGATGTCTGAAATAGGTGACTGTGAACCTAAGTGACGACAAAGATACGTGATATCAGCGAAAGGTTATAATAAAATAATAATAATAAT
Source organism: Trachelipus rathkii (assembly GCA_015478945.1). Classification (NCBI taxonomy): domain Eukaryota; kingdom Metazoa; phylum Arthropoda; class Malacostraca; order Isopoda; family Trachelipodidae; genus Trachelipus; species Trachelipus rathkii. The sequence goes on from JABUQX010021338.1 coordinate 37,703, forward strand.
AATAATAATAATAATAATACTAAATAATAATAATAATAAAATATTAATTAATGATAATGATAATAATAATGATAGATGATAATGATAGTGATAATGATAATGATAATGATAATAATAATAATAAATATAATCATAATGATTCTTTGAATGATAGGAGACTTTTATATTAATAGTCATGATAGTCGAATTCTAATAATAATAATATATAATAATATATAATGATAATAAAATCGATTTGTTCAGAAATCAAGGTCTTCTTCTTCTTCTTCTTCTTTTTCTTCTTTATTACTATTATTAATTATTATTATTATTATTATTATTATTATTATTATTATTATTATTATTATTATTATTATTATTATTATTATTATTATTATTATTATTATTATTATTATTTTTTTATTATCTTTTATTCATTATTATTTTTATTTTTATTAAAATATTACTACTGTTATTGCTACATCTCTTAATAGTTATTATTATTATCATTATTATTATTATTATTAGTTATTATTATATTATTTTTATGATTATTATATTATTATTATTATCATTATCCGTTATCTTTATCCCTATGATTATATTATCATTATCATTATCCATTATCATATTATTTTATTATTCATTATTATTATTATTATTATTATTATTATTATTATTATTATTATTATTATTATTAACCTTTCTTCTGATTCACGTATTTTGTCGTACTTTAGGTCACAGTCACCTATTGTCAGACATTCAACAACTTCGAGAAGAGAAAGAGGATCTCTATTCTGAATTAACATCAACGAAGGAGAACCTTAAAGACGCCTTATCTCAACTTGCAAATGCTAATTCAAGAAAGGAAGTCATAGAAAAGCGATGTCGAACAGCGTCAGGTAAAAACTTACGACGTACTACCAAAAGCCAAGGGAAATTTAGCTCGCACCAAACAGTAGAAATCCTGTCCAAGCAGAACCGTCCAACAGTCAAAACGAGCAAAAAAAATCAAACAGGGATGTATGTGATGTAAAGAAGAGGATGCTCGATAGCATTTTGCGTAAGCTTGACGCTTTAATATCTTATAAATAAAGTTTATTCCAAATTTCAATTGCATAATCTTAATTTCATGTCAACGTTTTTTATATATTTTAACATAGAATCTCTGTCTCATGAGAGAAAGGGCTCACAAGAACATCACCTCAAAGAGACAAGTAACTCCAATTTACACGGCCGTTTGAAGTGTAGTACGTTGGATATAATTATATAAATTAATTAAATTAAATTCTCTCTCAATGAGATGGATATTACATTCCAAGCAGTTTACCGTAAAATAATTTTAATTGTTTAAATACAGAATTGTAATGGAGAATTTATGGCATTCTATTTTGTATATAGTAAATAAACTTAATAATTTGTGATTAAGTGGCCAAATCCTCATTTTTTTTAAGGGACAGATATTATACAGTCTCGAAGTTCTTCCGGCTTGCAATGCTGTGGACATTATAACTTTGCCTGGAACCAAAGTTATATAACTTACTATCATTGTACCGGGGGAAACTTTTTACTTTCCTATAAAGTTTTTTTCTAGAGTTTTTTTCTAGACTAGTGACTCAGAAGTCACCTGAATATATCAGTGTATTATATATGTAATTAGTTCGCGCATTTGAATGAAATTTTGAACGGAGTATATATATATATATAAATATATCTTAAATATCTGTAATATGGTGAAACTTTGTGTGAATAACTTTGGTACAAACCACGTTTTATCTTTCACTATTGTAAAAGATCTATTAAAAATCTATTTTTATGAGTCTTCCTTGCCCAAGTCTTGTGACATGGTATAAACCCGAGACAACATGGAATTATTCTGTATGAGGCGATTAGAGAGAATGTGGTTTTAAAGGATGTTATGTTTTAAATGATACTTATGTTTGTAGTGATGTTTTAGAATTTATATCAATAAAGTATGGTCGCAAATTATGAACTCAAAGTTTTCATTAGTTTTATAACAATTTCCAAATTCAATATTGGTCTAAAATTGTAATAGATTGAATTATCAAGCAATATAATTTGCAACAACATCAAGTTCGAGTTTATTTTAACTTCAACGACCTCTTAAAAGAAAATTTATAAAATCTTCAAATATTGTTTCACAGGAAGTGTAAAAAATGGGATAAAATATTATATAATTCACCTAACTTGGAAGAAAACCTGCGGTATAAATAAACCGGTTGTAGAACCCTTGCTCTAGTATTCCCATATTTAATCCGTGACCATGGAAAAGGTTTGCCTATTACATTATTTATTAAT